>JAZDUH010000316.1:2832500-2937529 GCA_036419115.1 Scarus forsteni
TAACTTTGGTCTTGTCCGGCAGTGAAAGGCCTGATGATTATATGACTTCTGTCTTAATATGATGTGGTTCCTTTTACATTGTTATGAAAGTACATGCACAACTAGAATTACTCCAAGAATGCAAACCTTCAGCAAGGCATTTCCCTGCAGAGTTGGGCAAGTTACTGACAGAAAAAAATCTTCATCTTGTTCTGTTAACAGTTCCTTGAAAAGTATTCCTTGATCCACATCCAATTTCACATCACCAACAAAATACAATTATATGTTTTTGTGACATGACCATGATTTTCTGAATATTCCAATCCAAATCCAAAGAAAACTTTCTGATTTATTAGCAAAAATGTGTAAAACTGCCCAATCTCTCACTGTGAACAAAACTTTTTTTTTTTTTTGTGAAAAAAACAACAACAATACAAATAGAAACTAAGACATATAACAAGACCACCTGTGTAACAGAAAAGAAGTACAGTAGAAAAATAGAAAATACAAAAAAAGGAGTAGGCTGTTTTTGTGTGTGCGTGTGTGTGTAAGTGGTGTGTGTGTTTTTTTTTTTTTTTTTTACCAGAAAAACATTTTCTTGTCAACTCTTTTTTTTTTTTTAATCTTCCTTTCCTATTCACTGCAACCACCCACACCCGTAGCTCAACAACGGTGCCCCGCCTAGGGGCCGCCAAGCCTCCACCCCACTCCCAGCAACAAGGCCACCCCCAAGCATATCCGCAGATCCACCGTTCCAGCACCACAAAAGACAATTCTGGAATAGTTTTTCTCTTTCTTTAACATTTTATTATTTTTTTTTCATTTAAATGATGCTCCACTCAGGGCATAGTCTGGTCCCAGACAGACAGCCCCCAGGCCCTGAGCAGGAAGCCTGACTGTCAGAAACAGGCTCAGCCCTATTTCTCGAGTGTATTTATTTTTCATCCTGGACAAATCCTTTTTTTTTATTTATTTTTTTTATAAATAATTCTCTGTTATGCTGATGCAGCAAACCAACAGACGCACCCAGGGGCGACCCAACCACCAGATGAGGCGGGACCACATCCCCCCCTGCGCAACACTGCCATCCAGCCACGAGTGCAGGCAACAACATCCAACAAGCCAACAACAATAATATCAATAATAGAAATAGCAGTTCCATGTAACCACGAATGACAATCAAATAATCCCTTATAATTATGCCAAAAAAAAAAAAAAAATATATATATATATATATATATATATATATATATATATATATATATATATATATATATATATATATACATATATATATACACACATATATATATATATATATATACATATATATATATATATATAAATATATGTACATATATATATATACACACACACACACACATATATACATATATATACACATACCTATGAACAAAACCTTTAAAAAATATCCATGATCCTCATCTGACTGAAATAATTTATCATACTATGTCCGAATCTTTTTGGGTTATTCTGTTAGTATACACAAACTAATGACGAATGACAACCTCAAATTATTTCACTCTGCTGAAACAGGGGAGATTTCCTGACCTGTGGAGGTAGAAGAGGGGCTGCAACAACCCAGATGTCAGAGCAAAACTTGAAAAAGTGCCAAAGATGATGGAAAACTTTAAATCTTTCAAACAACACTGCAAGGGATATAAAGCAGTGAACACAAACTCAGTCATGGTCAAGAAAGCCAGAATAACTAAAATGATATTAAAGGCCCGTCTCTTCATTGCATTGCTCGTCCTCTTTTCTGTGTCTCCATCTCCTGGCCCGGGACGTTTCAGAGCCCAGAGAACAGAGAGGCAGCAGAATAACATCACACCGAGGAGCAACACATTTTGGATGAAATATAAATAATTATAAAAATAAGTTTCACCAGAATCAATGAAAAAACTGTAAATGCAAGAGAGCAAGATCATCAGCCAGAGAACAGAACAACAAGCCACTCTGTATCTGAGAGGTTTGAACCGCAGATATAACACTGGGTGGATGACCCCCATGTAGTACTCCACACAGATGCAGCACTGGAAGAGAGGACGGGCTGTATAGAGGAGGCCAAGAGAGAAAAAAAATACTCCATGAAACTCAAGAGAGGAGGTAATAACATAAACCAGGAACCATATCACAGACAGAGCAAAGAAGAACTCCGACAAAGCCAAATTTAGGGAAAAGAAGTCCGAGGCCATCGTCTGTCTGGAAGCTCTCAATATCAGCCAGATGACGAAACCATTCAGGGGGACTCCAAGGATCATGTTGATCACCAAGCACACTGATGGTAATGTGACGGAGAACAGATAAAAAATGTCCAACCCAGAAGTGCCTGCGACGGTGGTGTTCATGGTGTGACTGCAGAGAAGAAAAAAAAAAACAGTTGTAGAGGCACTTTCTAAAATTTAAACTCTACCAAACCATCTGGGCAAAGTTAACTGAGTTAGCAAGTCAGCAAACTTTTCATCACGCACTCAAACATAAAATTAGTTTTTTTGTATTTTTTGGCAAAGGTTGGTAAAGTTAGGGTAGTACACACACTTCTAAACAGTTTCTTATGTGAATTACACAGAACAGACCTGTAAACAAGGCATAGCCTTACATGTAAAAATTTTTTTTATGTCCTTTAAACAAATGTACATTGAAGTTTGTATGTAAGAAGTGCCTTTTTAATGCTCATAGTGTAAATCTGTATTTGTAAATCTTTAAATAAGAATATAAACATTGTTCCATCTCAGTCTTTGTAAGACTGTAAATATTTTAAACAAATTGCTGATGATAATTGCGTTTCAATAACTGACTTTAGTAGAGCAATATAATATTCTGCTGTTGGATAGATATATTCTTGCAATATATCAACAAATGCTGCGTCATTGTGTTGTCATTTTGGAGTATATATCTCATCTTAAAACACATATGAGCTACCCTGTGTTTACTTGCAGAATGTATTTTGATATTTTTTCTCTTTTGTTAGGTAAATACTGTATCTGCAGCACACATCCAAAGTCTAGCCCAGACTTTGGGGAAGCATTGCTTTAAAGCACTGTAAAAATATATGTTGGTTCCTTAAGTCTTCAACTATTTAACCCAAACTTACCTGGCCATATTAACGATCCGAAGTTGTGGTGATACAAATTTGAGGGAAGAGTTGAATCTGACACAGAAGTGCTTTACATTCTCTTCAGTGCTTCACTTGTTGCATAATAGCATGGCTGTGATTGGTGTATGTTTGGATTGCTGCCAGCCAAATTGTAGAGAGGGGCGGAGACAGTCCCAAACTGGGACATACAGTATGATGATTATCGATGTTTGTAGACACAAGGCCTGATATCAGGATGCCTCCAGCAATACTGAGACAACCTAAGTTAGACACATTTTCCATAGTCTTTAGGTTTTATTGTCTACCAATTTGGGATGTAAGTGGTGCTATCTCTTGGCACCTGGCACCCCAAGCATTTGCCTGAAGACCAATCCTGAGGAACATCGGAAGTTGTTGAGCCGCCATTACTGCGGTGGTAAGTCGGGCAGCTAGCATACATATGACTGAGAGTGATCAGGAGAGTGGACTGAAGAAAAATCAATTTATTTTCTTTTATCGCCGTAAAAACATGCCAGGACGATCTGGGAGAACGTGTGCTGTTTTAGGCTGCCACAACAGTAGTGTCTAACATGGCTGTACTTTACTGCACTACTGTACTGTCGATAGTAGTGACGCCATCCACCACAAGATGGTCACACCCACAAACCAATCTGTTAATTAATTATATTCTCAAGTACATACTATATTGTTGTATACATTATTTTATATTCATTATCTGTATTTTATATGACCAGCTCTCTTTGTGTAGCTATCATGTAGCGATACTCCCTCCTGTTCAGTGCCATCACATAAGCAGCACATGGCTAATTGAATATGCATGAGTAGAAGCTGGTTAGCTTAAGGCTATCCAGGCTCACAGCAGTGAGGACGTAAAGATGATGGTGGACTAAACAGCAAAATGACAGCTCTAAACTAACAAACGGAGGACAACACTCAACTGTAGCTGAACCAGAGACCCCATTTCTCACGGCTGGATGTTAAAGTTTAAGGGGAACAAAAATTGAAATTGTAAATGAGCGAGTAACATAGCTCATGTAAATGTAGATGCTATTTTTGAACTAGATATTTGACATGAATAAAATCCTTTATCTGTGATATATATCAAAACTTTTAGCCTTTAGTTTATTACTCTTGTGGTTCTGTAACGTTTTGATTACAAACCTCCTTGCTGCTGTCTCTGACAGCAGGTGGTAGTAGACACGCTGTTCCACCACCGCAGTAATGACAGCCGCTGATAATGGCGGCGCCCACAGATCAGCCGTAGGATTGGTCTATACTACCTAAGATTTAGGCACATTCTTCAGTTTTCATTTTCATGCATTTCACATCAATTCATCTCTGAATACTCTACTAACCCATCTATGCGATGTGTTTGATCTGATCCCGAACGTACCGGAGTTCTGGGGATGCAGCACCAAAGTCACATGAACATGAGTGAGCTGATTTTCATCAATCAAATGAATGCGTCTCATTGCCTTTTCTGTGGGTGAGGTGCAATGCCTATTTCAGAGACATCCGCGTCCCCCTACCTGTTGCAGGTAGCTGTTGAGAGCCCAATCCAGGGGAGAACAGGTCCCTGCCCTAAACCTTCTTATACCCAGGTTAAAGTCCATGATGCAGGTTTTCTGCTATTTTGAGGATGCATGAGAGATTGAGAAACATCTGAGAGCTCAAAGCACACTTTACTGAGTTTCTTTTACTCATATGTGATGGAGCGCAGCACTCAATACTGTTGTACTTCAGAGCACTTGTGAAAAAATAAAATTAAGAGAGAGCCAGAGCCAAGGGACAGCGTGGCTACTGTGTGCTATTCCTGTGCACTCCTATAATACAATACAGTACAATTCCTATAATAAACTCCTAGAAATAAGAAAAACACTCTCAATTGAAGATGATAACACAACTGGTTTAATTTGTTTGTCAGGCATTTAATTGTTTATACTTTATAGAACCAAATAAACAATGAAAGAATAAAAAAATAAAAAAATAAAAAAATCATGAAGATTTGAGATTTGTACCCAACAGATATGATTTGGAATTATATTTCATCTTAATTGTTGAACAGCTGCTATGATGTCAGCTGTCAGCCCCAGAAAACCACATGTCTCAGACTGCTGTAATTTGTTTTAGAGAACACACTGCTGACCACCTTGGAAGTATCCAGATGTTAGATTTAAGTTATTATTTCAGACTACACTGAAGCTACACCTTCAAAGTCCTTGGAGGGTTAACTCTGTTTTTCTTGTTTCTATTCAGTGCCGTCTATTATTTCAACTCACATGTCCAAGTTCATGTTGATCAGGTTTCTGGAGTCCTGGTGATGCAGCCTTGGAGATAAAGTTCAGTCTGACACAGAGAGCCTGGTATTCTCTTCATATGCAGTTTATTGTTGACACAAACAAATACACTGGAGCAATAATCAGACATCAGGCTGACATGACAAACATGTTCTCAATAGGGTGATGAATGACTCCTGATTTGTTTGCCTTACACAACCATCTGACAAATTTAAATGTTTCATGAAAGAGCAGAATGAATTATAGTTTGGTGTTTGACCTCATCAATTCCTGCAGATCTGTTTACATGAAGCATTTAAAAATAATCCATTTTGGCTTTCTTGAGTTTTACATGTTTGTTAGTGAGTTAGCATGTCTCCCTTGTTTGATAAAAGCATTTCTATTAACAGGACATCTACTGCATCAGGACTTCTACCCCCTCCAGTTTGTAAAAACTAATTTATATTTTGATATAAGCGATTATACACAAACTCTGTCATCAACATTTGGCATATAAACCAAATTTAAAGTAACATATGACCTCTTCAACATTGCCTTACTTAGCTCAACAAAACTAGATGTTTCCCTCTATATTTGCAAATGTTTGCTAAAGCATCAATGTTTTAAGGTGGCTTAAATTGTCACACAGGTTGTATCTCTGGACTTATCCATTGATTCCTAGACTCTATGAAACACATGCTTTCACTTTGCTGAAACTGGGGAGCTTTCCAGACCTGTGGAGGTAGAGGATGGGCTGCATGAACCCTGTTATCAGAGCAACACTTAAAAAACAGCTATAGAAAGAATAATATACATGTTGTGAAATGCAGCATTGTAGAGGAATGGCAACCATGTACATAAAGAAATTAATTGTCATAACAGTCGTGATGACTGAAATGGTTTTAAAGGCCCGTCTCTTCATTGCGTTACTCGTCCTCTTCCCTGTCTCTCCATCTCCTGGTCCAGGACGTTTCAGAGCCTGGAGGACTGAGAGGCAGCAGAAAAGCATCACAAAGAAGAAGAACAAAGTCTGAGCAAAGTAAAAATAGAGAAACACAGGAATCCCAAAGGTGTATGAATTATACATGCAAGAAAGCAAATTAAACAGCCAGAGGACACAGCAACATGCCACTCTGTATCTGAGGGGTTTGAACCGCAGATATAACACCGGGTGGATGACCCCGACGTAGTACTCCACACAGATGCAGCACTGGAAGAGAGGACGGGCCGTGAAGAGAAAGCCAAGAAAGAAGGCAAGAACCAATCTACTGGTAGCTGTGAATAAATACAAATAAATCAAGAGACACATGCCAGACAGAGCAAATAAGCACTCGGACAAAGCCAGGTTAAGAGAAAAGAAGTCAGTCGCCATCGTCTCCCTCGAAGCTCCCAGTATCAGCCAGATGACGTAACCATTCAGGGGGACACTGACGATCATGTTGGTCACTGATGACACCACTCCCAGTATAAACAGTTCGTAGGCACCATATGTGGCTGATGAAGGACTCTCTGCATCCGTCGTGTTCATCTTGTGACTGTGAATGTGAAGGAGAGTTAAATGTCTTATTCATCTTTTAGAAATAATCACTTTATAGATGATAATTAAAGCCCATTAATTTATTGATTTAAGAGGAAGTCAACCCCAACATCTCATGACAGCCTCGTTTGTTATTGAATTCCATGTAGATTCTTGATTTTTCCCACAGACCTGTTTCAGAGGGAGCTTATGTGCAATCAATCTGTAAATCGAGCAAATCCAAAATTTTGGTCAATAGGATTTAAATTCAAACTTAAACTTGGCCAGTCCATCATTTTCAGTGCTCCAGAGTCCTTTCTCTTGGTCTAATGACCTCTGCATAGCATTAAAGTCCACTTGAGGTTATTCTGTTGTTTGTATTTGAACCCTCGACCAATCAAATTTAGACTAGAAAAGATGAAACGGTGCACTTAGATGTTTTCGTAGACTTTCTGGTTCAGTTCTATAATGAACTGTAGCCTTCTCCATTTGTCCAGGTCTAAATGATCAGACATGTGATGTTGTAATGGATAAATGAACAGCTTTTTTGACACTGACCTTAGGAAGATAAGGTTTTTGTCTTCAAGATATAAACCTGAGTGCTTTTTGGCTGCAGTTGGGGAAGAATGATGAGGACTTGAAATAACCTTGACCTGACTTGACCACGACAGAAAAAATTTGGGACTTGCTTGAGACTTGGACCAAATGACTCAGCACTCACTTGGGACTCAAATCAGATGGACTTGGGCAATTGTCTGTTCGAAGCATTCATCTCTGTCTGAAGATCGGCGCTGGTAATGTCTCTGTGTCTAATACTTAAAATCTTCAGCTGTCTGACATCTGCATCACGTAACTTACTGTATGTTCCCCGCCTCTTAATGGATGCATTTTGTCTTAGTAATTCTTAGAAATTGACTCCAAACCATACAGGACCATACTGTGAGAACACTTTGTCTCTTCTTATTTGTCTTAGAGAACATCCAGCATCATGAAGTACTTTCATATTAACTCTATGGGCTCTAATTTCGTAGACCAGGCACAGCACACCTGCCCTGTGCTGTGCCTGTGCCGCGCCAACGGCATGTGTCCAGGGCAGTTTGTAATTTCTGTGGAGGGCTCAGTGTGGAAAAGCCAGGCGCACCTCAAGTCTCTGTCCTCCCACTGGTGCAGGAGAGGAGAGAAGGCGTGAGTGGTTTTAACACAGGTGTAATTTTCACCAGTAAAATGAACGCCTCTCCTTGCCTTTAAATGTGATGTGGGCGAGGTACAGTGACAGCTACAATCTCTCCTTCATTGACTCCAGCTGCAGTAGGCCTGCCGATGCAGCCGTTGGCGCAGGCCAACAGTAAGGTTAGACGAGAAATTAAAGAAGTTGAAGTAAAAGAGTAATTGTAACAGTTCCAGCAAAAATGCATTAGAAAGACTCCGCCAACACAGAAATGGTCTGAGTGGGAAAGGCTATGTTGAAAAGAAGCTATATTGTATAACACTGTTTGGACCTGATTTATAGCCATTAACCAATAAAACAACAATGTAGATGCATGTTAAGTGTGTAGACTCTTGTAACTTGGTAAGAACTCGAGTCTCGAACTAAAAATGTTCCATGCAGAGGTGAAATGTTCAATAAAGTGGCAATACTTTGTTGAATGGTTCAGATTATGTGTGCTGAAAAACTCTCTAAACTCATAATCTGTCATCAAAAACATCATAGTCTTGATAAATCACAATGATTAACTGCTGACACCCCTGAAACCCCCTGCTCTTCCTCACTTTGAGTCCTTTTAAACCAAACACCTTGATAGACAGGCTTGACAGAGGAGTATTCAACAAGGATGTAAGCAGATGTAGTCTTGTGCTGTCCTCTGACTCTACAGATATAACACCTTAAAGTTCATAGAGATTAAACTCCTGAAAATAAGAACTGGTAATGCAAGAGGCTAATATTTAGCTTACATGTAAAGGAGCTGGTTTGATCCGTTTTCTGGAGTCCTGGTGATGCAGCCTTGAAGATAAAGTTCAGTCTGACACAGAGTCTGTCATTCTCTTCATAGTCAGTTTATTGTGGACAAAAGCAAACACATGAAAACAATAATTTGTCAACACTGACATGACAAATGTGTAGGGTGACGAATGGGTCCTGTTTTGTTTGCCTTACACAGCGAGCTGACAAATGTATGTAAATGTTTCATGAAAGAGCAGAATGAGTTAGAGTTTGGTTTTTGACCTGATCAGTCCCTTCAGATCTATTAACATGAAGCATTTAAAATAATCAGTTTTATGCATTCATGAGTTTTACATGCCCTTTAATGTGTTTAACGTATCTCCTTTGTGTGGTGGAGTACTTCTATGAACAGACAAAAAATCTGCTGCATCAGGACTTTTCCCTCATTCAGTTTGTGAAAACTATTTTTTTTTTTTAGATAACGTGATTATACACAAACTCTGTCATCAATGTTTGGCATATGATCCAAATTTAAAGTAAGATATTACCTATTTAAAATTGTCTGGATGACTAGATGATTCCCTCTTTATTTGCAAAACTTTGCTAAAGCGTCAATGTCAGGATTTTGTCCCTTCGCAATTCAAAAAGCTCAGTATAACTTTCATGGTCCGTACCAAAAAAAACCCTGACATAACTCCAAAAAGGTAAAATGATGATGAGACAACTGAAGGCAAAAAGATGGGATTTAATTACAGCGCCGGAGTTTACAACATATCAACAAGATGCTGGATGCTGAAAACTAAAGAAGTGTTATGTTCTCGTGGTATTTATGAGAGTGTCAAGAAAGGTGTGTGTGTGTTGACCTCCGTACCTCACTGTGTTGGAATGAGCCAGACTGAGCTGGTATGGAAGGTGTCCCTCAACAGATAAGAGGTCGAAAGACAGCCTCCACACGAGGTCAGATACAGAGTTTTAGTGAATCAGCATATATGGCATGTGCTAAGGTATGTGGATGAGTGTTGTGTATGTGAAAGAAGAATGCATAAGCAAGACAATGATTACAAGCACGATTACATGACAGGATTAAAACAGGGTTACATAGAGTCAAATACATGAAAAGAATATATACAATATGTACAAAAGTTGAATACATAAAATATGTACAAAGGTCAAATTATTCTTCACAGTCAATGTTTTTAAGACGGCTTGAGTTATCACACAGATGGCATCTCTCTGGATATATCCAATTTTCCCTACAGTCTATGAAACACATTTAAGACGCTGTGGTGACTTCACTTTACTGAAACTAGGGAGTTTCCCAGACCTTGTATCAATAGAGTGTATGTTGTCCTTGCACTCAAGGCAAATTCATTAATGAGAGTCAAGTAACTGACTTTGACCAATTTTAAGAAATCATCTCACTTTCAGAAAGTACAAACTGGGGTCATTTTTGTTGTGTTCTTCGCTAGTTGATGCATCTGGAGTGAGGAGTGCTGGAGGAGTATGACATTTCCTGATGGCCCATTGACTAATTGTAGACAGATTTTAAACTCTCGCCAACATAGATGTAAGAGAAGGGGAACTACTGAATGTTGTTCAAAGTTATTATGACTGCACTCAACAAATGCCATATAAAGCTGAGATATATTTCACTTGGCCCCCTGGCACCATGAACTGATGCACGTTGAACCATGAGTGTGGAGCCAGAACATTTGCTAACAGAGCTAAATGTAGTTGTAGCAGAGTAAAACGAAGGAAAGCAAAGGTCAACTCTTTCTGAAGTTTACAAGCATGTTATATCAAATATCAAAAATAACTAAGCATGCATGGCATTTTTTGACGTATCCGTTGAAATCACTCTTTGCCGAGCTGTTGTTAACCTGGTTCTGCACGGTTTGACTTATCTCCGTGAAGCTTGACATTTCCTTCTCCATCTCCAAAAGTTAGCTAAAGTATCAATGTTTTTAAGGCGGCTTACATTATCACACAGATGGCATCTCTCTGGCTTCATCCACCGTTTACAGCCTATGAAACACCTTTAAGACAGCTGTGGTGACTTCACTTTGCTAAAACTGGGGAGTTTTCCAGACCTGTGGAGGTAGAGGATGGGCTGCATGAACCCTGTTATCAGAGCAACACTTAGAAAAAAGACAATAAGAGCGTAAAATAGTTCAGGTGAAATGCAACATTGCAGAGGAATGGCAGCAATGTACATAAAGAAATTGATAGTCATAAAAGTCAGGATGATTGAAATGATTTTAAAGGCCCGTCTCTTCATTGAATTGTTCGTCCTCTTCCCTGTCTCTCCATCTCCTGGCCCGGGACGTTTCAGAGCCCGGAGGACTGAGAGGCAGCAGAAAAGCATCACAAAGAGAAACAACAAAGTCTGAGCAAAGTAAACATAGAGATACACAGGAATCTCAAAGGTGTGGGAATTATACATGCAAGAAAGCAAATTAAACAGCCAGAGGACACAGCAACAGACCACCCTGTATCTGAGGGGTTTGAACCGCAGATATAACACCGGGTGGATGACCCCAACGTAGTACTCCACACAGATGCAGCACTGGAAGAGAGGACGGGCCGTGAAGAGAAGGCCAAGACAGAAGTGGAGAACCTTTTCACTGATGCTTGAGTGTGAATACACAAGAAGTGGGTACCATATGCCAGAGAAAGCAAATATGAACTCAGACAAAGCCAAGTTTAGGGAAAAGAAGTCAGAGGCCAACTTCTCTTTAGAAGCTCCCAGTATCAGCCAGATGATGTATCCATTCAGGGGGACACTGAGGATCATGTTGGTCACAGAAGCCACCACTCCCAGTGTAAACAGCTCGTAGATACCATATGGTACTGATGGACGATCATCTCCAACGGTCGTGTTCATTTTGTGGCTGTGAAAGAGAAGACTTTGTCTGATTGGTCATTTTGACATACTGTATTGATAATAATTTAAGCACAATGATTTACTGTAATTGAGCTAAGAGGAGGTTGACCCCAATATCTTATGATTCACAACCCCAAACCCCTTATTATTAAGACTATTTTGTCAAGTGCTCCATCTCTAGCACTTTATATTCCGAGGTACTCTATGTATCACAATTTACCATCGCTGGTATTAGATTATTTTAATATGCCATTTAGCGTTAGGCAATCAAAATAGCACTTTATGTTTTTTGGGCAATTTACAATACAATGATGCACTTCACACTTTAGCAATCTGCATTTTAATAAGCCCCTTGGCTTAAATGTTTTTTGTTTTTTTTTATGATCAGCTGTGTTTGCTTTGTTTCATATTGTTTGTTTTGCTTTGTCTTTGTTTTGTCTTGTTTTATTTTTATTGTGTATAAATGTTTTGTACAACACCAACCTGCCAATGGGACTAGAAATTCGCCACATGGCTATAATCTCGCATGTTTACATTTATAAGTTCATGAACATGTACTGTCCCATTCCTTCTTTTAAAAATAAACAAATATATCTACTGTGCCAACAGGTTCAGCCTTTTAAAGTTCATAGAGGTTAAACTAATTTAAAATGAAAGCTTGCTGAAGACACTACGGTTTAACTTACATGAAAAGCAGTTGTTGATCAGTTTGCTGAAGTCCTGTTGATGCAGCCTTGAAGACAAATATGAGTCACGGAGAGCCTGACATAATCTTGATATCAAGTTTATTGTTGACACAATCAAATGCACTAAAACAACAATCTGTCAACAGGTGGGCAAACATGTTTTCATAGGGGAGACAAATGGGTCCTGATTTGTTTGTCACCAGGCCATTTAATGTCTGTATTTGCTTTAATGAGGTTGGTGTTCGGACTGTGACCTTCTCAGTCCCTGCAGATCTATGTACATGCAGCATGTCCCCTCCACATGAAAGAGTAAGCTTATTCCTCAACATAAACCCAAAAGAATCCCTTTGGCACAAGGATTTCCTCTTCCTCATATTCAATCACCTAAAAGTAGCAGTAGCACCTAAAACAGCTCAACCCCAACAACCCCCCTCCAATACAGACCTACCAGTGTGACTTGCTACCATTGTGTCATCATCAGTCTAAGCTCAGGGTAGCAACTCCAGTGCAGAGCAGAGACAGTAGAATGAAGGGAGGGTTGATGACAACATGGCACAGAGCAGCTGAACTGACCGGAAGATCTCAGTTATGATCTTCAGGGGTTTTAGGCAAAAAAACTTTCTTGATATCAGTGATGACTAACAACTGAACCTGTTCAGAAGGGAACACCTGTGCAAAACATTTCTGGTTTCAATAAATTTAAAAAATAAACATTACCTTTTTTGGGAGAAACAGTGTTGAAAGTCTTTTTACTTTACATCCAAAAAACTTATAACATTAGCTGTAAATCTCAATAATAGTTCCTTATAAACTAAAGTAAAAATTGTAAACCTTTAAGTCAATTTGACTCCCACAGGTTACTTATCATAATATTCAGTTGTAAAGAAAAACCTACAGAACATAACATACAATAACTGCATAACTAAGTGAATTCAATTTGTGCCCATATCATAGTCGCTCATTTAACTGGTGAATTATCTGCAAGAAGCACTGTACTGAGTAAAGGGTTTTGAGCCAGGATGCCTTCCATTAATAAAAGAGCCTCATAAGTAATCAGGGAATGAGGACGGGAAAGTCCCTGTTTCTGTTCAATCAAAATATTTTGTTTTCATACATTTCCTTCCAAATATTGTTCTATAATAGTGAGGTCATGTTGTCCGCACCTACAGACACATCCCATGTTTTAATTTTTGGTCTAAGTCACTTCCTGAGCCTCTCAACTCTAACCAAAATGCAAATGCTAATTTATAACAGTAATTACCATTTCTGATTGTTTGTCTTTGAGGCATTTGTCTATCTTAATGTTGTTCCTCTAATGTCATAAAATATAATTATATGAGCTCCAAAATTTGTTTAAATTGAACAAGAAAGGTTTATAAATATTTTTAATTTATCATCCCACCCTTAAAAAACTTCAAACAATGTCTGTTAAATCTAAATTAACTTAAAAGAGAAGCATTATCTTTTTGACTACACACACACTGATATATACAGTCATGGAAAAAATTATTAGACCACCCTTGTTTTCTTCAATTTCTTGTTAATTTTAATGCCTGGCTCAACTAAAGGTACATTTGTTTGGACAATTGTAATGATAACAACAAAAATAGCCCATGAGAGTTTAATTTAAGAACTAAGAACTATTCATTTTGCATGGTTTTCTTGATAATAACCAAAATTACTTAAATTCTTACTTCAATAGCTATGGCGCTGTACCGCCAAAAACACTACTTTTAAGCATTCCATGTTTTCTTTTCTGTTTGCTTTAAACACATGATACACACAAGAGTTAATACTTGATTGCATAACCATTGTTTTTGATGACTGCAGCCATGCGTCTTGGCATGCTCTCCACCAGCTTCTGACATTGTTCTGCTGTCACAGCAGCCCATTCCTGTTGGACAAATTCAAACAAATTTTCTTTGTTTTTGGGCTTGTGGTTCTCCATTTTGAGTTTGATGATTTTCCACAGGTTTTCAATTGGATTAAGATCTGGTGATTGAGCAGGCCAAGGCATGGTGTGAATGTTGTGGTTCTCCATCCAGGCTTTAACTGACCTTGCCGTGTGGCAAGGGGCATTGTCTTGTTGGAAAATCCAGTCATTCGAGGCAGGAAAGAGTTTTCCAGCTGATGGAAGAAGACTGTTTTCAAGGGTAGTCCTGTACATGACCTGGTTCATTCGGCCTTCACACAATTGCATTTGCCCTGTTCCACTCAGACTGAAACAACCCCAGATCATGACTGATCCACCCCCATGTTTTACTGTAGGGGCAAGACAGTCTGGGTTGTAAGCTTCTCCAGGCTTCCTCCTAACCAGTAAGTTGGCTGGAGTGGGCATCAATTCAAAATTGGATTCATCACTGAAGAGAACCTTAGCCCAATCATCAACAGTCCAATCCTTGTGGTCTCGAGCAAAGAGTAACCGGGCCTTCCTCTGCCTTTCATTGATGAAGGGCTTCTTGCGTGCTCTGTGTGACTTCAAACCAGCTTCAACAAGTCGGTTTCCAACTGTCCTTGCTGAACAAGTCACATTTCTCGACAGTGCCCACTCATTTTTTTTCAGACCCTGGAGGTCTGACGACGATTCCTGACACAGGAACGGATGCCACGGCTAGGTAGCAATTTGGTAGTGCCATGTTCAGCTTGTTTTTTGTTGTTGTAATGAACGGCTGTCTTGGAGATCTTCAGTTTTTTCGCTACCTGTCTCTCACTCATGCCAATTTCCAGCAGTGCCAAGATGGCTGCCTTTGTGGCTTCGCATAATTCTTTTGTTTTAGGCATTATGTGAGAGCTGACAACTTCTGAGTTGTGCTACGGCTTGAATGTAAGCAGGAAACCACTCTAGGCCTTTGCATGTGCAGTGCTGCTTGTGACATGAAATGGCCTCTTATATACCCTGGGAATCAATTAAGCTTAAGAATGTCAAATAGGACATAAAGTATTATGTGACCAGCTGCATTTTTTGTTGTGTTCATTGTATTATACGTTTAGTGGTACCAGATATTAGAATGAACAAGAAATTGAAGAAAACAAGGGTGGTCTAATAATTTTTTCCATGACTGTACATATATATATATATATATATATATATATATATATATATATGTACACACACATTGATATCCTTACCACAAAATATAAACCCTATAGATAAGTGGATAAAAAGTAATTATAGTATTGAAAGCTACACACTAAAAACAGCTGGGTCAAAAAATAACCCAATTTTAACCAAACTGCTAGTTCAGAAATGGGCAAACCCTTTTTTGGGTTATTTTAACCCGGCAGGCTGGGTTCTTTTTTCGACCCAATTTTTGGGTTGTATTACTTAACACAAAAGTTGGGTTATGCAAACTAAAATGTTGGGTTATTCCTAATCCAACTATTGGGTTGCACAATTTAGTGCTCACAGTTGTTTGACATGGAGGCAGTTAGGTATAACTGCTTTTCTGAACACACAGGAACAATTGTAGAGAGCAGGGATCAAACCCGCGATCCTTGGAACATGAGGCAGTGATGTCCACTCTGCCACACAGGAGCCACACATTCATGTCGCAACTCAGAGTCTTTAAAGTGCAGCAGGTTAGGACTTACTTTGTCTTTCAGAGCAGGAAACAGTCTGATTGCCAGAGATCAGGCTGCCACCACTGATTCGGGCTCACAGATGGGTACTCGGCGTCACACACAGGCAGAGGGGTCAGATACTAGAGAACAGATGGCCACCACAGATCAAGATTCACGAACAGATACTCGGAGTCAGGAACAGAAGTCAAGGTCGGTAACCGGGGATCAGGCAGGCAGGTGGGTGCAGGACGGAAACGGGTCGGTACCTTGTAGTCTAGCTGAGGATCAGACGATTAAGGCGGAAACGGGAACAGAACAGGTCAGCAATGGGTGATCAGTCCAGATAGCAGGTCTGGAGTTCTTGGCATGAGAGCAAGACGATCTGAGGCCGAGTGAGTGTGGAGCTGAGATTTAAGTAGTTGGTGTGATTGCAGCAGATGAGGTGCAGGTGTGAGCAGGAGCGCAGGTGAAAGGAGTGGTGCTTGATTAGGCTGAGGCTGGAGTGTGGCAGGCTGAGACTGAGACTGAGGCTGTGACATAGTTGGGTTGAAATAATAGTCCTATAACCCAGAAAATGGGTTACTCTTTATAAGATTAACCCAAAATTTGACTCAACACTAGCAACACATAAATTGGGTTACTAAAATAACTCAACATTTTTCAGCGTGTGTACAGAATAATTATACAACTATAATGAAAACTATGGACAAAAAATGCATTGGGAGGAGAGAGTTTATTGGTACTGCCATTTGGACTAATATTATTTGGACACTGGCTTACATTTGAATGAATGTGAACATTTCCTTTTTTCAGAGTAAATATAGTATCTATTTGTAATCTCTGTGTTCAAGGTGAGTTTTCTGTCAATTTCGTGGCATCCCATGGAGACAACGACACCCTTAGCATCTGCTTATATTGCTAAATGGGTCAGCCTGCTATGCTGTGTTGCATTGTGAGACATTGTGACATCAAATCAAATCTTTGACTAAATTACCATAGTTGAAATGAAAGATGAGAGTAGTGAAGATGCACATCTGTAGTGAAGAAGTTACAAATTGTCTGTATAAGATACATACAACAGGAGGACAGCCAAGCTGCAATCAGTTGATATATGGCTGTCAATGGTGCCAGCGAAGCCTCATCATTATCTCACTTCTTGGAGAAAAACTTTATGAAAAAAATGAGCTGATTGGATTTTACAGTGTTTCTTAACAGCTTACAATTTTGGATCAACAAAGGCTCTAGATTAGTCCTTAAAGTGAGTTATGTACAAGGGACCACGAACGGCTATAAATATCAACAATCATACACTTCTGGGACTCCCCCATTAAGGACTAGCAAATTGCATTACGAGCAGTGGTGCTCAGTGGGGCCGTAGGCCTGAATAAACCCCACATCAAGACACACAAACTAACCCATGAATATATACATACATTCATACATATATATATATATATCTATATATATATATATCCACACACACACATATATATATATATATATATATATATATATATACACATATATATATGTATATATATATATATATATATATACCCATATATAAATGTGTGTGTGTGTGTGCATAGTATTTTTAGATACATAGATATATTAATTCATAAATGAAATACATATCTCTGAAGTAAAGCCTGTGTATTGTATCAATGTGCTATCTTTGCTGAAGTGCATTCATTGACATACACAGGGAGGTCAAGCTGTCAGCTGAATGTGTTGGAAGAAGTCAGTGAACTTCACAGACATGTGATGTTGTGATCATGTGTAACTTCTTGTCTTATTTGCAAACCATTGCCTGTGGAGTTTGTGTGGGTGATTAAAATTGTGTCCATGCGGTCTACAGTCTGTGGTGAAATGGGTCTACAATAACATTTATAAACTGATAGTAGTGTGCAATGAAAAGACATTTTTGTTGCAGTTTATTTCAAAAGTCATTTCTATTAATGAAAGGAATTCACCTTTATCTGAATGCTTGTATTTCTTTTATCTTAAAGGGCAACTTTGGTATTTTTCAACCTGGGTCCTACTGCCCCAAGTGTATGTGTGTATACGATTGACGGGTACAACTGGTTTTAAAATTGGCTCAGTATCAAGGGAGCGGATGCAGCCGGCAGCCGCGAAGCTAGATAGGGGGGCAACTGCATCCCGTATAAGTTTGAGCATTAAAAGTGTTTATTTCGCCACAGACCGGTTGCGATCGCCGGTGCTAGCTCTCTAATTAGCATTGTAAGCATTGCGTTTTCCTTCACGTCCTCTGACCTGTGTGACGTCATCTGTGAGCTTGTTGCCGGAAGAAAACAGAGGAGCCATGCAGCGTGCCGCTCAGAGTGGAGCTGCTTATCCCGGAGGACAGTTGGAAGTTTTACTGCATCAGTATCATGGCTGAATATTTACCAGATTTCGAGAGTGAAGACGAGCCTTTTCATTACGACGGCCACCCGTATTTATTTGAGCCAGAGTATACGGACGAGGAGCTGCTACAAACTCAAGAGCTAACGAGGATAGCAACAGAGGGCCAACGAGCAGACGAGGGTGAAGCAGCGGCGGCACGAACGCTCTAGATTTGTCTCTGACACACACATTTACTGTTGCCCTAAATCCTCTTCACTTTTTCCTCTCGTCCAGCCAGTACAGACTTGTGGCCTACCGTGTCACAATGCTAATTAGAGAGCTAGCACCGGCGATTGCAACCGGTCTGTGGCGAATTATAAACACTTACACAACACATACAATACTTATACGTATTGTATGCATAAAGACATATTAGTTATACTTACTTTATGGATAGTTGACGATTTGGTCCCTGTGGTTTTGGTCGCCTCCTCCAATTTATTTTGGATACATGAAAAAAGGTGTCCAGCACTGCCCTGTTGATCAGAGGGGGGAGATCCTCTAATGTAGTTACACAGCGTCGGGTACTTTCTGTATCATCCCACGACACATCGAGACCACGAATATTGGGCAACAGGTCCCACTCGTTACAACACAGA
This sequence comes from Scarus forsteni, assembly GCA_036419115.1. Lineage (NCBI taxonomy): Eukaryota > Metazoa > Chordata > Actinopteri > Labriformes > Labridae > Scarus > Scarus forsteni. The sequence goes on from JAZDUH010000316.1 coordinate 2,851,468, forward strand.
CATTCTTCCTCTGTGGGCATAGAGTCACAGCAACCACAGGAGCACCACCAGTCCTCAGAAATTCGCGTTCGTGCAGCCGCTGCTTCACCCTCGTCTGCTCGTTGCCCTCTGTTGCTATCCTCGTTAGCTCTTGAGTTTGTAGCAGCTCCTCGTCCGTATACTCTGGCTCAAATAAATACGGGTGGCCGTCGTAATGAAAAGGCTCGTCTTCACTCTCGAAATCTGGTAAATATTCAGCCATGATACCGATGCAGTAAAACTTCCAACTGTCCTCCGGGATAAGCAGCTCCACTCTGAGCGGCACGCTGCATGGCTCCTCTGTTTTCTTCCGGCAACAAGCTCACAGATGACGTCACACAGGTCAGAGGACGTGAAGGAAAACGCAATGCTTACAATGCTAATTAGAGAGCTAGCACCGGCGATCGCAACCGGTCTGTGGCGAAATAAACACTTTTAATGCTCAAACTTATACGGGATGCAGTTGCCCCCCTATCTAGCTTCGCGGCTGCCGGCTGCATCCGCTCCCTTGATACTGAGCCAATTTTAAAACGAGTTGTACCCGTCAATCGTATACACACATACACTTGGGGCAATAGGACCCAGGTTGAAAAATACTGAAGTTGCCCTTTAAGCGTAGTTTGGTGCAGTAATATGGAAAATACAGGAACTACTTACAGTGTTGCATTTTGATGGATCATGACATTGAATTGAATCGTTCTTTCTAATTATCATCAAATGGAAAACATGACACCATAAAGATGCGCAGCGTAAAGAAGTTACTAACTGTCTGTATAATAACTTGAAAAACTGTGACATCGCAGCACACAACTGGACGATACCTGAGGGTCAGACATCAGAGTGTCACAGAAGCCTCATGATCAACTCCCTTTTTAAGGTAAAACTTCACAAAACACAAAATGTAGTTAGTGGTCACTGGATAACTGATCTGAATATCATGAAAACTGGTTGTTACTGTATTTATTCCAGATGTAAAAACAGGAAGATTCCGTTGTGCCATAGGCCTTGAGCAACCCCACTTTAACATAAACCAACCACTGATTATGAAGTGTTTTCTTTGACAGTGCTATGTAAATACAACACATGCATAAGTATATGATGGTGGAGATCATTTCACTTTTGAACAGGAGAGTTTTCCAGACCTGTGGAGGTAGAGAAGGGGCTGTATAAACCCTGTTAGAAATGAAATACCTGAAAAAATAGGAAAGATTAAGAAAAAGACTGAAGCAGGGAGAATCTGGTCCAGTGGCATAAAAAATATGTACACAAACATATTAATGGTCAAAAAACTCAAAATAGCCAAGATGACATTAAAGGCCCGTCTCTTCATTGCGTTGCTCGTCGTCTTCGCCTTGTCTCCATCTCCTGGCCCGGGACGTTTTAGAGCCCTGAGAACTGAGAGGCAGCAGAACAACATCAGACTGAAGATCAGCACATTTTGAATAAAATATAAATAACCGTAAAAATTAAGCACAATGTTGACAGAACTGTAAATGCAGGACAGCAAGATCATGAGCCAGAGAACACAACAACAAGCCACCCTGTATCTGAGAGGTTTGAACCGCAGATACAACACCGGGTGGATGACCCCCATGTAGTACTCCACACAGATGCAGCACTGGAAGAGAGGACGAGCTGTATAATACAAGCCATAAAAGAAGGACAAGACTCTGCGATACACAAGTAAGAATGAAATAGCATAAACCAGGAGCCAAATAGCAGATAGAGCGAGCAAGAACTCAGACAAAGCCAAGTTTAGGGAAAAGAAGTCCGAGGCCATCTTCTCTCTGGACGCCCCCAATATCAGCCAGATGACGTAACCATTCAGGGGGACTCCAAGGATCATGTTGATCAGCGAGCACCCTACTGGAAATATGACAGAGATCCAAAAATTGTCCAACCCAGAAGTGCCTTCAACGGTGATGTTCATGATGTGACTGCATAGAAAAAAGACAGTATAAAGAGCAATGTCTAGAATTGACTGTCGCAGCTAGAACTCTACCATACGGCCAGTTTAAATAAAAGATTTCCAAACTTTACAGCCTGCAAGAGGACCATGAAGCCCAAGAGTATCCCCATACTGTCATGTATGCTGTCATGTGCAAACCTTACATTTTAGATAACTTTTACAGCAATGGTTGGTAATAAAAGGGTTGTCCATGTTGTCAAGCAAAGCTTTGTTAATTTATAAAAACCTGTAATTCATAGCTTATTTAGATATACAGGAGGAAACGAGCTAACACTCAAGCAAGTCAGAAGAATAGATTTGATATACATTAAAATTATATAGATATATATACTTGTAAAACAAGAGGGGCAGTGCTTGGTGTTGCTTTACCACAGCAACATCAATCATCCTTATCTAGTGGAGCTTTTGTAGAAATTAAGAAAGGGGGTCCAGACCATCTTGAAATCCTTCAGAGCTTTGTAGTTTGTATTTTATTTTCATAAGTGTGTTGCATCTCTACCCCATCTATTTAAGGTGGGGGGTTGTGCTTAGAAAGGAAAATGAGCCCTCTGGCAATCAAGGAGGTACACATAGTGACTAAATTCTTTTTTGACATTTAGATATATTGTATTTTGTTCTTGTAAAGAAATCAACAAATGCAAAATTACTGTTTTGTTAAGGTAAGTAATATATTCAGTGTTGTATCAGAATTCCCAACCCTTGTTAGCAGTACATTCTTGAGTTCTTTGAGTTTTTGTAGCTTTTTTCAGGTACACATTAGTAACACTTTCACAATATCACCCATCAGATTGGTTGTCAAGAAAGGGAATAATAATGAATGCCTTCATATTTTTTACAAGACCTTGTCAATATTCTCTGAAATAAGCATCACATGAACACAACTCATTGAAGTATCCCATAAATTTGAAAAGGACTTTACTTAAACCTACCTGGTCTTTTGGTCCATCTGACGTTCTGGTCACACAGATTTGAAGAGAGAAGTTAAAGCAACACACAAGTTCTTTGCATGCTTTACAGAGCTTCACTTGGTGACCATACTCTATTAAACTACAAAAACAACACTCCCATCATCAGGCTCAAATATGGAAATGTCACCATGAAGCCTGTCTCTGATTGGTGCCTTTTTTGAATTGATGGCTGTTTATCTGTCCATACAAGGACAGCGACTGGGGGGGGGGGGTTGTTTGTGGGACCAAGCTGGAGGAGGGGTTCATTTAGTAGGTTTATTAAGATATGAATTTAGGCAATGATAACCTGCTGCATAACATCAACATACAAAGTGGTAACACCTCCTTGCTGTTTGGTGCTTCTGCTAGGAGCACTAGTACAGAGGTGGGTTTAGAAAGGCTATGGTGGTCTGAGTCATTTAAATCAGCAGTCTTCAAATATCACATTCAGAAGTAAAGAAATCATCATGAGCTACAAGAACGGTCATACTTGTACCTCTAAAGTTTTCTCGGTGATCCCACAAGGGAAAGAAGAAAACACCACATTCAATCAAAATGCTTCATTGTATTTTTGACAAACTATTCCCATACGGAAAAGACTTTGTAGGATTTTACAAAATAACTGTATCACATATATGACACTTGTAAATAATTTGCATGACAAGTAAAAAAAATACAAGATCCACACAAAAGTTTTGTAAAATGAAGAATATACAATTTGCATACTTACAAGTATTATATATGACAGCTATTTCACATACAGTATTCTTAGTAGATACCTGCTCTATCCTAAAGAACACACAAGATCCATACAAAAGTTTTGTAAAATGAAAAATATACAATTTGCATACCTACAAGTACTATATATGACAGCTATTTCACATACAACACATACAGTATTCTTAGTAGATACATGCTCTATCCTACATATATTATTTGGAATTAAAAGTTTTGCAAGAAACACATAAAAACATAGGAGGTCCTATGTAAAATGGCACATAGATGAGATCTCTGATTCTTGATCATTTCAAAGGCCTGTGTGTATGGTGTTAAGGTAAATACATAGTCAAAACCTGGTGTGTGTGTGTGTGTGTGTGTGTGTGTTTATAAAAACAAATATACGCACATATATATGTCAATGACATATTTAAGGGGTCAAAAATGTAGTTTTAAAAAGTTTTTTGAAAATGGATATAATGCAATTTTTTGAGACAAGGACAAAGCGTTTAAATGGATTTCAGACATTAATTAACATTTTTCATGTTTCATGTCAAATTACTTTTTTGAAGTGTTTTTAACTCGACCACCCCAGAAAATGTCAAGTGGTGCAACCAATAATATGTAAGTATATGTATATTTTTGTTAGTTTTTTTCTATGTGATATTTTGGGGAAGTATTCCTTAAGTGTCTGCGGTGATTCATACATTATTAATCTGTGGGTGCGATTTTTTTATCTACAATAATTCAAGCGTGTTACACTCTAGAGTCCAGATATGAAGCATTTTTGTCATTTGATTTTATCTTTCAAGACAAAAAAATTAAATCAAAAATTTGCAAATAAATGAATTCAATAAAACAGCTATTCTCATCCCACTTATCTACTTTTGTTCACTTTAGATTGTTATTTGATGGTTTAAATTACTATTTTACCAGGTCACACCAACTGACGAGGAACAGTTGTGCCACCTGACCGCATTAGAAATGACAGAAAACATGGTGTAGAAGATGGGTCTGGTCTACAGGAAATGTTTGGATGAGGTTATTGCCGCCAAAGGAGGGTCAACCAGTTATGAAACCCAAAGGTTCACATACTTTTTCCACCCTGCACTGTGACTGTTTCCATTTTGTGTTGAATTAAAACATGAAATCATATTATTTTTTGTGCAATATTAGTTTACGCAGACTGTGTCTGTCCAGTGATGTGACTTAGATGAAGATCAGGACATATTTTATGACTGATTTAAGCAGATATCCAAGTAATCCCAGAGAGCTCACATACTTTTTCATGCAACTGTATCAATTAAAGATAAAGCAATGATGAAAAAAAAATGTACCTTTGTAAATGATTAGTTAATTCAATATTTACTACAGATGGAAATCGAACACCAATTCCATGTGTTTGATATTGTTGACACTGAAAATCTACAGGCCAACATTTGCTCACAGGAAAAATCTGCAGAAATCAATAAGGGAATCATTGAAGAATTGATCGATTAGCAGGAACCTTAATAGCATTGGTATAAATACAATTTCTCAATACAAAATTATAATTATGACAAAAGCTTTAAATTATAACATTTTTAACTAAAAATGAGAAGAATAGAAATATAAATGTAACTAATAATGACTCCAGCACCACTATTTACCTCTGCCTAGGCAACTGTACAAGCATTAACCTTTGTTATTAAGTACGTGTCATTTTAAATAAAATTTATTTTAAGTTAAAATGATATTTCAATAGTATTACATTGGTTGTACCACCTAACATGGAAATTGTATCAGCGTACCGATGAACTAAAAATATGAATTTTTATCAGTATTTGAGAGAGATCTACAAAACTTTTCACTTGCTCTCAGGTGTCAGTTGGGGTCCTCTAGATGATGCAATATCCTTTTTACTGTTATTTTACTTCAAAATAAAAGTCTAATGTTACAGTTGCACCGTCCTGATATTTAGCAAACTGCAAATTGCGGGACAAAAGTTTCTGAGCTACCTCAACAGATTAAAAACTGTTTTATTTGCAAGAAGTATTTTATTTGAAATGTTTCAAAAATGAAATAATGCAACAGTATGCTTTTTTTTATTATTTAGCATCATTGACATGCTAATTTTATAGTTTAATCAGTGTGTTCATTTGCTCGTACGGTTGTACCACCTGATTTTTTTTGGTGTTTGAGGTGCCCAAAAAAAAAAAAAAAGCAAACAAATTGTATGAATGTGCTAGAGATATATTAACATGAAATAGATTTTGTATTTCAAAGTAATACATATGATGAATTGCTTAATTTATTCTGTAAGGAAATGTTGTACTCGGACAGAAAAATATGCATGGCATGTCATTGACACACATATATGTATCTATCTATCTATCTATCTATCTATCTATCTATCTATATATATACATATATGTATATCTATATATATCTATATCTATATCTATCTATCTATCTATCTATCTATCTATATATATATATATATATATATATATATATATATATATATATATGTATACATATATACATATAGATAGATAGATAGATAGATAGATAGATAGATAGATAGATAGATATATGTCTCTACTGTCAGGGTTATTTCATTGACACAAGACAGTATTGGCCAATACTGAATTTAGAGGACTGGAGGCCTGGCACAACATCACAGTTAAAGTTTTTTTTCAGAACATCAAATGTGCAGGCAGTATGGTGGCGCAGCTGGTAGAGCACATGCCTCACAACAAGAAGGTTCCAAGTTCGATTCCAGGTGGGGAGGGCCTTTCTGGGTTCAGGGTAAACCCCACCTCTCAAATGTATATAGCTTGGATAAAACGGATAGCAGGGTATAGAGAAAATGATGAAAATATTCTTAGAGAAAACTATAGAAAATTTCATATAAATCAATTACAATTATTATACAAAAAATACATATGTAATGGAATATAATTTTAATACTGTGACATAGTAAAATATGTAGGTAATTACTAAATAACATATATGGACTATATAAGGAAAGCATGTCTTTCAATTAAGTTTTTTATATGTAACATATATAAAGTTTAATACAACATATTAAATTTTTACAAGTATGTTGTATGAAAACAATGCAAAAGTGGCCACTTTCATGAGTAAATCATGAGAAAATCATATAAGTCTTACACATATAAAATATAAATATTTAACATGCAGGCATATAATAATTTTATAAGGTTTTTGTATTTCTTTTCCGTATGGGTTATCAAAATCAGGGGTAGATAAAAATGCAATCTTTTACTTCAATAGTCTCAGTAGTTTATTTCTCAGTAAGAGAAGACAAATGTGGCAAGTTTGCAAGAAGTCTGTTGAAGTTTCTGCTTGACATCAGCCCAGAGTTACTGTAGTTGGACCACAAGAAGGCAGACAATGTGTATAGATTTGGATATTAGGGCTGCCAATTGATTAATTATTTTAATCTAAAGTATCTCTAAGTTTTCACTTGACCTGACATCAGTGTCATTTAATGCAGATCAACTGGTAAATCGAGAGCTTCACCTTTTGGCTCAGCTCCCATTTTACCATGACAGACTGGTGCAGAGCCCGCATCACTACCAACTCTACGCTGATCCTCCTATCGATCTCCCAATCCACCCTTCTTCCTCTCACGAACAAGACCCTAAGGTACTTGAACTCTTCCACTTGGGCAGAATCTCATCCCTGACCAGGAGAAGGTACTCTACCCTCTCCTGGGTGAGGACCATGGACTCCGATTTGGAGGTACTGATTCCTATCCCAGCTGCTTCACACTCGGCTGAGAATCGGTGCAGCGAGAGCTGTAGGTCACAGTCCAACGGAGCCAACAGGACCACATCATCTGCAAAAAGCACCAACCCAATCCTGAGGTCACCAAACCAGAACCCCATCAATGCCTTAACGAAATTCTGTCCATAAAAGTAATAAACAGAATCAGTGACAAAGGGCGGCCCTGGCAGAGTCCAATCCTCACTGGAAACAGCTCTGATGTAAAGCCGACAATGCGGACCAGGCTCTGGCACTGGTCATACAGGGAGCAGACACCACGTATCAGGGGTGCATTAACCCATATCCCGGAACACCCCCCACAGGATTCCATGAGGGACACGGTTGAATGCCTTCTCCTTGTCCACAAAACACATGTAGACTGGTTGGGCAAACTCCTATGCACCCTCGAGCAGCCTATGGAGGGTATAGAGCTGATCCACAGTTTCACGGCCAGGAAGAAAACCACATTGCTCCTCCTGAATCCGAGGCAGAACCTCCTCTCCAGTACCCCTGAATAAACCTTACCAGGGAGGCTGAGGAGTGTGATCCCCCTGTAGTTGGAAAAGGGGGGATCACCATCCCAGTCTACCAATCCAACGGCACCATCCCCGATGTCCATGCGATGTTGCAGACTCGTGTCAACCATGACAGCCCCACAACATCCAGGACGTTGAGGAACTCCAGGCAGATCTCATCTATCCCTGGAGCCCTGCCACCAAGGAGCTTCTTGACCACCTCAGCAACCTCAGCTCCAGAAATAGAAGAGCCCACCACAGAGACTCCCAGGTCAGCTTCCATGCTGACAGACATGCTGGTGGGATTGAGGAGGTCTTTGAATTATTCCCTCCACCGATCCATGACGTCCGAGTCTAGGCCAGAAGTGCGCCATCCCCACCATAGACAGTGTTGACAGCACACTGCTTCCCCCTCCTGAGATGCCGGATGGTGGTCCAGAATCTCTTCGAAGCCATGCGAAAGTGTTTCTCCATGGCCTCTCTGAATTTTTGCTTTAGCGACCACCGAAGCTGCATTCCACTTGGCCAGCAGGCAGCCTACCTGTCAGATGCCTCCGGAGTGCCACTTGCCAAAAAGGCCCAATAGGACTCCTTCTTCAGCTTGACGGCATCCCTCACTTCTGGTGTCCACCAGCAGGTTTGAGTACTGTGATGAGCATAGAAGTCCAATAACAGAACACCACTCGAGGTTCAGATTGGGGGGGCCGTTCCTCCCAATTATGCCCCTCCAGGTCTAACTGTCATTCCCATGTAAGCATTGAAGTCCCCCAGAAGAATGAGGGAGTCCCCAAAAGGGTCACTCTCCAGCATCCCCTCTAGGGAATCCAAAAAGGGTGGAAACTCTGAGCTGTTGTTTGGTGCATAAGCACAAACAACAGTCAGGTTCCGTCCTCCCTCCCAAAGGTGGAGGAAGGCTACCCTCTCAGTCACCGGGGTATACTCCAATGTACAGGCACTGAGTCTAGAGGCAACAAGTTCTGCCACCCCTGCACGACGCCTCTCGCCATCCACAGCTCCAGAGTGGAAGAGAGTCCAACCCCTCTCAAGAGGACTGGTTCCAGAGCCCAAGCTATGTGTCGAGATGAGTCCGACCATATCTAGTCGGAACCACTCAAACTCTCACACCAGCTCCAGCTCCTTCCCCGGCAGAGAGGTGACCCTTCCAAGTCCTTAGAGCTAGATGCTGCAGTTGCCAATCAGACCACTACAGCCCCCCTGGTCGGTGCCCTGTGCCCAGGCAAGGCAAACTTGGACCCAATTGTGTTTCTCTTCATAGTGGTCTTCGAGCCACTCTTCGTCTGGCCCCTCTCCCAGGACCTGTTTGCCTTGGGAGACCCTACCAGGGGCATAAGGCCCCCGACAACATAGCTCCTGGGGTCACTGGGACACGCAAACCCTCCCATCATAATAAGGTGGTGGCTCAAGGGAGGGCATCTTAATCCACTGGATGAAATTGTTACCAAAACCCATATTTCTGCACAGAGCTTAACATAAATGACCATTCAATGCTGTCAAAGAATTTTCGGCATCCAAAGTGCAAAGTGCTGCTGAATGAGTAAGAGTTTTCACTGAATGAATAAAATTGAAAAACTTTCTTTTTTTATCAGATGATTGTCTATTTTTCTGAAAACCAGATTGATCTGTATGGACGAGCCTCCCCAAGATCTGAGCTAACCTTGAGGCAAGAATTTTCACCACAATTTTACTATCTATGTTTGCAAGTGATATTGGACAATAGTCACTACATAACAAGGGGTTTTTGTCTTTTCTGAAAGATCATGAGCTTTCTTTTAAAGCACACATTACAGGCTTAGTCACTAAACTCAGGGTGAAGATTGGGTTCTGCTACCAAAACAAATCTTGTTTTTCACTTAGAGCCAGGAAAATGCTTGTGCAAGCAACATTTCTTCCTCTGATTTACTATGGAAATGTGCTTTATAGGTGCTCGCTTAAATGTCTGCAGTCCTTAAAACACTGTTTAGCACAGTGCCTTTAAATGTTGTCACTGGTAACGGCCACCTCACACATCATTGTGACATCAAAAACAATGACGCCAAGCTGATTACTAAAAGGATGTCAACACTAAATAACAAGAAATATATCTGTGATAAACTTTAACCTACATACCCAATAATGATTATCTACTGCTGTGATGTGGACCATTCTCAAAACTTTAAATGTCAGTTTTATTCATTTCATTTCATTTATTTCATTCAGTCAGGCTTACACAGAAGATAAAGTTTTTGCTATGCATACACTACTGCAGTACAAGTCTTTTCATTATGTCTGTGTAGATTCCCATTCATCCAGGTCATGGTTATCTTGCAGATTCAAAATCGAGGCAACTGGACTGTGTTCAGTTTTGGGAAGACATTTCACTCCTCACACAAGAAGCTTCTTCAGTTCCAAAGAAATGGCCAAGGCAGCAGATAATTCTCTTGCTAGAGAACAAAGACAACAACAATAGAAGGGGAGGAGTTGTAGAAAGGACTCATAGAAACTCTTCAAAGGGTGATTCAGCCCCCAAGAATCGTTACCCTGAATGGGTCATTAACTCCTCCTGTCATGTGAGGTGTTGTGGTCGTATGCTCACAGGAAAGATCTCCCAATTATCTCTCTGGGCATTGGTTGTTTTTCCTCTTTTGTGCCGCCCTGTAAACGACAGATTGTCACGCTGTCTGGCCTCTATGCACTGGCTATTTCAGTCTGGTCTATGTAAATGTTTTCAGTTTTGAGTCATCTTAAAGCAGCCAAACTCATCTGACAGAGTGATATTTTTTCTGTATTAATGACACTTCCTGTTACTTTCAGCAGTAATTAGACTTCAGATACACAAGAACTCTTCTTTCTTATTGTTGTAATGTGACTTGCCGTCATGATGACTGCAGTGACTGAGCTGCCATGACAGACACAGTATGTTTTCTTGCTGACATGTAAAATTGTAATCCATCTTTTCATTAACTCTACCACTTCACTTTCAGAGTCAAGGGCAGCCTATCTCTGCTGACATTGGGTGAAAGTTGGGATATAGCCTGAACCTGTTGCCAACCAACTGAAAAGTCATATAGAGAGATGGACAAAGATTCACACCCACATAAATTTGCTTCAGGCAAACAAAACTCTGTTTTAATACAAATGAACAGCCAAAGTGGATGAAGAATTTTCAAATTTTCATTCAAAAATGTTGACCTGATTACCAAGCCTAAAAAGTCGAAGTCATGACATCTATCTGGACTTGTCCATTGTTTTTTTACAATCTACAAAACACATTTAAGACAGCTGTAGTGACTTTTCTTTGCTGAAGCTGGGGAGCTTTCCAGACCTGTGGAGGTAGAGGATGGGCTGCATGAACCCTGTTATCAGAGCAACACTTAAAAAACAGCAAAGGATGTTGTAAAATAGTTCTTGTGAAATGCAGCACTGAAGAGGAATGGCAGCCATGTACAAAAAGAAATTAATAGACATAGAAGACGTTATGACTGAAATGATTTTGAAGGCCCGTCTCTTCATTGCATTGCTAGTTCCTTTCCCTGTCTCTCCATCTCCTGGCCCGGGACGTTTCAGAGCCCGGAGGACTGAGAGGCAGCAGAAAAGCATCACAAAGAGGAACAGCAAAGTCTGAGTGAAGTAAGCATAGAGATACACAGGTATCCCAAAGGTGTAGAAAGTATATATGCAAGAAAGCAAATTAAACAGCCAGAGGACACAGCAACAAGCCACTCTGTATCTGAGGGGTTTGAACCGCAGATATAACACCGGGTGGATGACCCCGACGTAGTACTCCACACAGATGCAGCACTGGAAGAGAGGACGGGCCGTGAAGAGAAGGCCAAGACAGAAGAGGAAGACCGACATAATGATATGATACTGAAAACGCACATATAGTGTGAACAATACGCTAGAGAGACCATACAAGAATTCAGACAAAGCCAAGTTAAGGGAAAAGAAGTCAGAGGCCAACTTCTCTCTGGAAGCTCCCAGTATCAGCCAGATGACGTAACCATTTGGGGGGACACTGAGGATTGTGTTGGTCAAAGTTGCCCCCACTCCCAGTCTAAACAAGACATCAAAGCTGGCTGGTGGAAGACGCTCTGCAATGGTTGTGTTCATTTTGAGGCTGTGAATGAGAAGAAGAGAGTTTAATGTCTTGTTGATTATCTAGATAACATAGTTACTGTTTAGATAAAATTAAGCACAGGGATTATATTGATTAAAAAGGAGGTCAAACTCATGTTTCATGATTCAGCCACACAAACCATATACATTTGACACTGTGTAATTCTGTGCTGCAGTCTGATGCACCAGACTGCTTAAAGAACTTGATTGAATTGAAATTACTTAATAAAAACAAAAAATTGAAATAAAAAATCTAAGATTATGTATAAAGAATGATGAAACAAAGTTTAAATATCTGTTTCAAGTCAACATGTTTAATGTAAAGTTGAAAAAAAACCCATATATTTTTGAATGTAAAAGCAAAAAAAATAGTTAGGACTTAAATTTGCTTTAGAAAAAACTCACATGATGTCCGCACCTCAGGTCTGCAAGCTGTTCAACAGAAGTGGGCTGTAATAACAAAAACTGCCTCACCGAGTCTTTCTTTAAACTTTTGGCACAACCAAAAAAAAAACAAAAACAAACACCACCACCCAAAGACCGGAGGGATCTGACAGACTCACATGATAAAGCAAATCAGATAAAAAGTCTAGACCAAGACTATTAAGAGGTTTAAAAACGAATAACAGAACCATAAAGTCAATTTGAAAAAGACTTTAAAATTGGAGCAATGTCTCTTACTGATTTATCTACTCTATTGTAGAGACACTAAAAAGACCTCAAAACCTTTGCCCCTCCTCGCTCTCACCTTCCAGAGAGTACTCATTGAAAATCAGGTCTAATGGAAGACTTGTTCTGACCTCGGCCTATGTTAAAACCTTCCAAATCCTTAGAGGGTTCACTCTGTGGTCATCACACAAATTGGTTCAGTTTAGACTGCTATTCAAACTCACATGCTCAAGTTAGTGTTGATCAGTTTTCTGGAGTCCTGGTGATGCAGCCTTGAAGATAAAGTTCAGTCTGACACAGAGAGCCAAGGATTCTCTTTATATCCAGTTTATTGTTGACACATTCAAATACACTAAAACAATAATCTGTGAACAGGCTGACATGACAGACATGTTTTCAGTGGGATAAGAAATTGGTTCACTCAGCAAGCTCACAAATGTATTCAAATATTTATTGAAGCAGAACTTAATCAGAGTTTGGTCTCTGGGCTATGAGTCCACATCAGTCCCTGCAGATCTATTTACATGCAGCATTTAAATAATCCACTTAAGGCTTTGTTGAGTTTTACATAATAATAATTTATTTGCAGTCAGTCAGTGTGTGGATCAGCTGTTTATGCTGCTTCCCACTGAGTGCCCTGCTTTGGTTCAGAAATGGTTTGGAGTGTTGAGCCTGATCTGGCATGTGTATCTACTGTCAATATCAAAGACCAGTGTACACTCCATGCACTATTGTTCTGTGAGACATTCTTCATTGTGTGACAAGGTCCAAAAATATATCAGATTTTATCCTCAGTCGTATTTATGCATGCCTTTTTTAACATAGCTTTTATTGGATGCTGTGTTTTTATGTACATTGTTTGATAGATTTTACTTTTTGGGTGTTTTTCATTGATTGTTTTTTATCTGTATAGATTGAGACTGCATGAGCACTGGCCCTACTCGGGCTGCAGAGGAGAAACAGATGTGTTAAGTATGCAGAAGACAGAAAAGGAGCTGTGTCCACTAACCAACAACAGCATATGGTGTGGGAGTCAATGCAGAGGAAGTGGCCAGGGTTAGGAGCCCAAACAAACCAAGCAATGACACAAAGAGTGAAGTCACATGTAAATGATCAAAACTGTTGGCATAGTCACATCCACTGTAAAAATAATCAGTCACAAAACTGGTATTTTAAAATTTTATTTTTATAGTGGTTTGTCTTATTTGTTTGTCTAATTCATCACACAAGAAAAATCAGTCACACTTTTGTGTTTTAAGAAATTAATGCAAAAGCAGAAAATAGTTCAAGCAGGGAAATAGCAATTAAAGGCCAAGTACAGCTGAGGATGGCTATCAAATGTCTAAGGGAATACATATCATGTTCATATCTTTTTGTTTTCAGGCACCCTGTCACCATGTAAAGGACACAACCCAAATTTTCAGTCACAGATGATTTCCTGTAGAAGGGACCTCAAAACTTACACAGGACATCACTCAAGCTTTATTCACTCAAGAAAAGCTTATTCATGATGACTGTGAAAATTTCCCTTTGCAGAGACTGGAGAGCTTTCCAGACCTGTGGAGGTAGAGGATGGGCTGAATCAACCCTGTTATCAGAGCAACACTGAACAGAGAACTGTAAATACGGTAAAATTCAAAAACTGGAAAGCAGCATTGCAGAGGAACACCAGCCACATACAAAATGAAATTAGTAGTCATGAAAGTCGTGATGATTAATATTATCTTAAAGGCTCGTCCTTTCATTGCGTTGCTTGTTCTCTTCCCTGTCTCTCCATCTCCTGGCCCGGGTCGTTTCAGAGCCCGGAGGACTGAGAGGCAGCAGAAAAGCATCACACAGAAGAACAAGAAATTCTGAACAAAGTAACCATAGAGATACAAAAGTTCCATATTAGTGTATGCCTGGTACATGCAAGAAAGCAAAATGAAAAGCCAGAGGACACAGCAACATGCCACCCTGTATCTGAGGGGTTTGAACCGCAGATATAACACCGGGTGGATGACCCCCATGTAGTACTCCACACAGATGCAGCACTGGAAGAGAGGACGGGCTGTGTAGAGAAGGCCAAAAGAGAAACTGGCATCCTCATAGCTGATTTTCAAGTGGGAATAAGTTGAAAGAAGAAACCATACACCAGACAGAGCAAACAAGAACTCGGACAAAGCCAGATTGAGGGAAAAGAAGTCGGAGGCAATCTTCTCTCTGGAAGCTATCAAAATCAGCCAGATGACGTAACCATTCAGGGGGATACTGAGGATCACGTTGGTCATGGATGTCACCTTCGCGAATGCTAAGAATCTAAGGGAACTGGCACTGAATGATGAGGAATCCTCCACAATGGTTGTGTTCATTTTTTTGGCTGTGAACAAGAAGAGAACAACATCAAACATTGGAACAAATGTTACTGCCTTATTGTAGGCAAAGAGTTTTTTTGTGAAGTGTGTTTCCAGATTTCAGCTTGATGCAGGAGTCATTTTTCACTCAAGCTGTTTAGCTATCAAAAGATCATGTGCTTCTGTTTGTGCTCTGGAGTGTGTCTGCATGAAAAGGAGTGGTCTGGGGTCAAAGCTGATGTGTTCCTAACTTCACTCCAAAACTGGCTGCACTCTGAACCTCCTTAATCCCAGGCTGAAGTCCACGGTGAAATGTTTCTGGTAGTCTGAGGCTGCATGAGATCTCAAAACACACTTTACCTAACCTGTTTTACTCACATGTGATGGACAGCCACACTCATCGACTGTGAAATAGCAAAGCATCTGCTTAAAATTTAAATTCTTGGTTAAAAACTACAGAGAGGGCTATTCCGGTGCACTCCATTGCATACAATACTCCCAGAAATAAGAAAAACACTTTCAATTGAAGACTGTCACACAACTGGTTAGTACTTTTTGTGAGGATTTTAATTTTTTTTAGGATTCATTAAAATCTAATTACCAATGAAAAACATAACCAAAAGCATAGGTTTCTAAACATAAGAAAAAATGAAAATATGAATGCAATATAAGATTATTGCTGAATGGCTCTATGATATCAGCTGTCAAACCTGCTTCATCTACTGAAAAAGAGAACACACTGCTGACACCAAAAAGCCAACAAAACCTCTATGCTGCATCACTTTATGTGCTATCCTTCCTTTCAAACCAAACACCTTAGAAGTGGGTGGATGTGAGGTTAAAATTACTATTTCTGACTATGTTGAAAATACACCTTCAAAATCCTGAGAGGGTTCACTCAGTTATTGCTAAATATTTTTATTTAGTTTAGGCTATTATTTTAACTCACATGTTCAAGTTTGTGGTGATCAGGTTTCTGGAGTCCTGGTGATGCAGCCTTGAAGATAAAGTTCAGTGTGACACAGAGAGCCTGGTATTCTCTTCACATCCAGTTCCCTGTTGACACAATGAAATACGTTAAAACAATAATCTGACATCAGGCTGACATGACAAACAAGTTTGGGTGACGAATGGGTCCTGTTTTGCTTGCCTTACACAGCAAGCTGACAAATGTATTTAAATTTTTCATGAAACAGCAGAATGAGTTTGAGTTTTGTGTCTTACCTCTTCATCTTTTCAGCTCTAAATATAAATGAAGTATTTAAGAAGTAATCCATGCTGAGCCTTCTAGAGTTTTACATGCGCTTTAGTGGGTTTAATATGCCTCCATTGCTTGATAGAGTATTTCTACGAATGGGAAAAACATCTGCTACATTAGGACTTCTCCCTCCTTCAGTTTGTAAAAACTATATTGTTTTAGACATTAGAGATTGTGCAGAAACTCTGTAACTAGGTATAAGTCCAACACCATTGTCTCTGTAGAAGGTCCCACTATCAGCTAGATCAGTGGATCCCAAACTTTTCACAGCCTGTACCCCTTCCGACACTTGACCTCCAGCCATGTACCCCCAACTCTCATGCACTTATAACACAGAGAAAAATAAATGTTTAAGCCTGCCGCACTCCCACCTCCCACATTTTACATGCATAACATACAAATAAAATCTATTCAAGTGAATTATTTCTATCTAAATAGATTGATTTACCAGCAATGTCAGTGGGTAATACCAGTCCACTTTTGAAAAAGAAATGTACATTTCTGAATTATTTTCATTAATGAACTGAAAGCTTTAATGAAAAGGCTGTCTCACTGAACTTACTGTATGTTATTTTAAGAATCTTAGATAATTTAGGACAGATTTCCCTCTCCAGGATGCCTCAGCCTCTCTGCCAACACTTCAGGCCTTTTATCAAAGCTCACAATACAAACAATTATCAGTTTGAACTTGAACTACTGAAACAACTATTTGGACCTGACCGTTTTTCACGTACCCCCTACATCACTTTGCGTACCCCTGGGGGTACCCGTACCCCAGTTTGAGAACCACTGAGCTAGATGATACAGCCAATCAGGTACACATTGAGGATCATGTTGGTCACAGAAGACACACACACACACACACACACACACACACACACACACACACACACACACACACACACACACACACACACACACACACACACACACACACACACACAACAGGTAGAGGTTAAGACTGGGATGCAAGAGTCTCTGTCCTTGAAGAGTTAAAAGTTACTTCACAACTAAATTGACCTCATTGGAGCCATTTTATATTCATCTGTTAAATAGATATCTAGATATATTGTTATATGTTAATGGTGCAATATAAAAAAAAAGCAGTATCACTGTGTCGTTATATTGTAATATATATCACAACTTGTATCACATTGTGAGCTACTCTGTGATTCCTTGCCCTGATATTCAGAAAGTTCTTTGGGATTTTTTGCCATTTTTCAGGGACATATCTGCAGCACATATCTTAAGCCAGCTCTTTCAATCATTGTCAAACTTTATTAAAAAGTGCTTTTCATACATACAACACATCTCAAAGTGCTTCACTCAAACATCTACCCACCCCTATTTTACATAAACACCTACCAACACGCATGGACGTAATGTTTCAGTTATACATGGGCACACATGCACACGCTAACAGACACACACATGCTCACACATACACACAGACTAAAACAGTGGTAAGAAGGCTAAGAACAAAAACAAGAGGCTTAGTACAGACAAACCAGGTGAGAAAGTGCCTTCAGAGGAGCTGTCTGCACCAGGAGCAGAGAGTCAACCACAGCCACAG
Organism: Scarus forsteni; assembly: GCA_036419115.1. Classification (NCBI taxonomy): domain Eukaryota; kingdom Metazoa; phylum Chordata; class Actinopteri; order Labriformes; family Labridae; genus Scarus; species Scarus forsteni. Next base: position 2,869,357 of record JAZDUH010000316.1, read on the forward strand.
GATGCAGAACCCAGAGGAGAGATGATGGACCGCAAAACTCCTTCAGCAACCTATGAGACAGAGCCCTGCAGCCATAGCGGACCACAGCTTCCGGCGCAGAGGGCTCCCAAAGAGGAAACACTGGAGATCCTAATGATAAAAGAATAAAATAAGCAAGAACTAAAATGTGAAAAAAAGTACCAGACCACAAAATAGTACAACTAAAACATTAAGGTAAAAAAAGATAAAATCCACACACAAAAACTATGTGAAAGCCTACAATAAATAAATGTTAAAAAATAAAATCTTAATTAAAAGCTAAGGCAAAGGTGTATTTTGAGCCTGTTCTTAAAAACATGAATGTTCTCTGCCACCCTGAGGTCCTCTGGCAGGCTGTTCCATGGCCAAGGGCCATAAAACTGGAAAAACGTCTTGCCATGTGTGTTTGTCCTGACTTTTGGGATGACTTTGAAGCATCGTCAAAAAGAAAAATTGTTCCTTAAATCTTGAACTGTCTGTCTCATCCCTACTTGGTGATATCAGCAACCCAAAGTTGTGGTAAAACTCTTTGAGGAGAGAATTTGATCTAATACACAGACTTGCTTTGCATGTTCTTCAGTTCTTCACTTTTTCCATAATAACATGACTGTGATTGGTGACTTGGTTTGATTGCTACCTGGGATTCCAGTAGCAGTAGAGTTTTCCACAGACTAGAAAAACTTGCTCTATCCCTTCTTGTACAGGTGGTCAGCGTGGACTGTCCAGTCCAGTTTTTTGTCTAACCACAGGCCAAGGTACTTATAGTAGTCCACAGCCTCCACCTCAACTTCCTTGATCAGAACTGGTTGTGGTTTTTGTCTGGATCTCCCAATGTCAATGACCAGCTCCTTTGTCTTTGAGATGTTGAGCTGTAGGTGGTTTGTGAAGCACCAGACAGCAAAGTCCCTCACTAGGCTCCTGAACTTCCCCCTTTCTGTCTTCCCTGATTCATCCAACGATGACTGTACCATCAGCAAACTTCTGAATGTATCCCAGCTCAGAGTTGTAGCAAAAGTCTGTGGTGTACAGGGTGAAGAAAAGAGGAGCCAGCACCGTGCCCTGGGGTGCTCCGGTGCTGCTGATCAGTGTCAGATGTGAAGTACTGCAACCCCTCAGTGAGGTAGCTGGACATCCAGGTGACCAGGCAGGCAAACCAGGTCAGTTTGTCCTGAACCACAAGGAGCTGAATAGTGTTAAAGGTGCTTGAGAAGCCCAGAAAAAGATCCTCACCATGATGAATTCCTTATCCAGGTGAACTCAGCTTCGTGGGTAGAGGATGGCATCATCCACACCAACACCTGCCTGGTATGCAAACTTTAGACCACCCTAGGGTTGTTTCACCCACCACTTCACCCTCTGGGACAACACCCAGAACCAGAACCGTCCTCAAGACTCTCTAGTAGCTCAGGACCAGTTTGAGATCCGATCATAAAAGCTTCACAAAGTAAGGCGCGGTTCTTCAGTCATTTCGGATGGGCTTGAGTGTATCTTGGTTAATTCTCCTATTATTTCCCGTTATCTGACCTTTCACAAGTAGGTTAATTCAGAAATTGATCCTCTATAACCACTCCATATGCTTAAATGTTCCTTGAGGGTTCATATCTTCTTTCCTGATTGACAGCATCATTGATTCAGTATAACTCTGACTTTTATTCCTTCATAAGTGTTTATTTCATTTTATTTTGTCTTATATATTCATTTAATAAATCACCCTTATATCTAAAATTCTGTCTGTTGGTATTCTATTTGGAAGATTGACATCACTGCATGAGAGTTCTGTCTAAAGATTTGAGATTGATTAAACTGATAAAGTTTGACTTAATTGATTAAACTGATAAGTTTGACTTAATTGATTTATCTAATTTAAATGAAATAATTAATAAATCAACTAATCAAGTAAATTTTGCCTTTTTTGTATAAAAAGGATGGTGCCCCTTTAAAGGATAAGTTCGGTTCTTGCAGCTTTTACATTGTTTATAGAATGAGGAACAACAATATACTCACCCAGAAGCCTTTCCTGATCCAAACAGTGCTTCGGGAGATATTTAGATCCAAAATCAAGCAGCAGACATCAATATAATGGCAGCCCATAGGGCATAGATTGCCGCTCCTAAAAACTGCATTAATCGTCCAAAAACTCATGTTTTTCACCAATATGCCATCATGATCCGTTCTGGATGGTCCGCCATTGCAGTCTGTGTCACTCCACACAGCGCTGTGTGGCTGTACTGACCTCTGAACTGACTAGTTTGTTTACGTGCCCTTCGCGCATGCGCAGGACTCTCTGGAGTGCTGCCTCCATTTCCTCCTTTCAATGAGCTCCTCATCGGTAAGCTCTGGCTCGAAACTGGAAGGACACCCATCATATTCAAAGTTCTCCTCCACAACATCTTCATCCGATAGATATTCGTCCATTTTGCACAAAACTGGAAGAAGAAAGTCGATTTGTAGGCCGCCGGTCTTCCCCTGGAACAATGAGCCACACTGCGCATGCGCGAAGGGCAACAAACTAGTTAGTTCAGAGGACAGTACAGCCACACAGCGCTGTGTGGGGTGACACAGACTGCAATGGCGGACCATCCGGAATGGATCATAATGGAATATTGGTGAAAAACATGAGTTTTTGGACGATTGATGCAGTTTTTAGGATCTATGCCCTATGGCAGGGGTGTCCAAACTACGGCCCGCGGGCCAACTGCGGCCCGCGGTCCAGTTTTTATTGGCCCGCAGCAATTTCTGAAATTATAATTTAATATGGCCCGCACAAGAAGCTTGAGCATAAATCTGTTGCACTTCTCAGTTTCACCACTAGATGGAGCCAGCAACGGAAACGCTGCTTCTCCACTACACAAAATTAAGGGATGAAGAACTTTAACCGCAGGTCTACAGAAATGTCAGCGCCGAAGAAACGTAAAATAGCGAGTGAGTGTAGAAGATTTCAAACACGGTGGGAAAATGAATATTTCTTCAGAGAAATCAACGGAAAATGTGTCTGTTTGATCTGCAATGAAGATATTGCTGTGATGAAAGAATATAATGTCCGTCGGCATTATGAGACCAAACACCAGAGCTACACATCATACACCGGTGCCGAACGGACAGAGAAAGTCAGGCAAATGGCAGCTACCCTGCAAGCTCAACAAAATTTATTTTTTCGTGCTAACAAAACGCAGGAAAATGCCACAACAGCAAGCTATGAAGTCGCTAAACTTATTGCCCAGCATGGCAAACCGTTCTCCGGCGGTGATTTCATAAAGCAGTGCCTCATCAAAGTCACAGAAATAATGTGCCCAGAAAAAGTGCAGGATTTCAACAACGTGAGCTTATCCAGAAACACAGTGGCGCGGAGAATCGAGGACTTGTCTGCTAACTTGAACTTCAGCTGAGTGACAAAGCTTGTGCTTTTGATTTTTTCTCCATTGCATGCGATGAGAGCACAGATGCAACAGACACTGCACAGCTGTTAATTTTTTTGCGGGGTGTAGATGATAATTTTTGCTGTACGGAGGAGCTGCTCGATATGATGAGCCTAAAAGGCAAAACGCAGAGATATTTTTGAAGCTGTGTCAGAGGCAGTTGAAAAGATGGGGCTTAAATGGGACAAGCTCTGTGGAGTAACGACGGATGGTGCTCCGGCCATGACGGGCGAGCGCAAAGGAATGGCATCGATGGTGTGCGCCAAGGTAAAAGAGAGCGGAGGTGAGGCTGTTAGGATGCACTGTATAATACACCAAGAAGCACTGTGTGCCAAGACTGTCCAGCTGGGCGACGTGATGGACACTGTTGTAAAAACTGTGAACATAATTCGAGCTAGAGGACTGTACCACAGAGAATTTCAAGCTTTTTTATCTGACGTGGATGCCGAATACGGGGATGTACTTTACCATTCTGATGTGCGCTGGCTCAGCCGCGGCTCTGTGCTGCAGCGGTTTTATTCGCTGAGATCAGAAATCGACCAGCTTTTAAAAGAGAAGGGCCGACCTCTTCATGAACTGAGTGACCCTCTGTGGCTGGCAGACCTGGCATTTCTAGTTGATCTTACTCAGCATCTGAATGCACTGAACAAGAACCTACAAGGCAAAGAGCAGCTGGTGCCACACCTCTATGCGCACATGAAAGCCTTCTGTGTAAAGCTCCGCCTGTTTGAGACACAACTACGAAGCTTTAATGCTGCACACTTCCCTGCACTGTCTGAAATCAAGTCTGCTTTTCCAAAGGCTGACATCGCTGCTAAAAAAGAGAAATATGTGTCTGTGATTACATCTCTCATGACAGAATTCAATCAGCGTTTCCAAGATTTTTCTGTCATTGAAAAACAAATCAAACTGTTCTCGACCCCCTTCCTGGTGGATGCAGAAGAAGTGGAAGAGAGTCTGCAGTTAGAACTGATTGAAATGCAATGTGATGATTCTCTTAAGAATCAGCATCAGCTTCTCTCCCTCCCTGACTTCTATCAGAATTTGGATAATGCCAAGTTTCCTCTGATGAGATGCCACGCCAAAAAAATGTTGAGCCTGTTCGGCTCAACATACATCTGTGAACAAACATTTTCTCTGTTAAATCAGAACAAAAGCAGACTGAGAACCAGAATGACTGATAGCCATCTCTGTGATGTCCTTCGTGTCTCAACCACCAAACTTTCTCCTGACATGTCAGCCATCATTAAATCCAAAGGACAGGTTCACTGCTCCCACTGAGTGCAATGTTCTTAACAATTCATTTTTGTCTTCTGTTGGGGACATGAGTCTGAGACCACTAAATAAGATAAGATAGAAATAAGATAAGATAAAAACTCAGCATCAGTTGCCCAGTGTTCAGAATGCAGTTTTTTAAACTGCAAAGAGTTTATTTTTTGTAAATTACAGTTTTCAGTCATTCTTCAGTATAAAACTACATCATTACATTCAGTATGAAGCAAGTTCCAATGTTCTCTACAAGAGACAGGCAATAAAATTAAAAAATAAACTTTGAAAAAAAAAATGTTGCAATATGTTTCTTTTGACCACAATACTTAAATTATTATAAAATAAAGAAAGCAAAACCTTTTTTCCTCTGGGTCTCAGAAGGTTATACGTGAGTTAGAAATACACATAGTATTCATGTGTCAATGTGTGGCCCGGCTCTTTGTTAATTTTTCTGTATTTGGCCCTCACTAAAAAAACTTTGGACACCCCTGCCCTATGGGCTACCATTATATCGATGTCTGCTGCTCAATTTTGGATCTAAATATCTCCCGAAGCACTGTTTGGATCAGGAAAGCCTTCTGGGTGAGTATATTGTTGTTCTTCATTCTATAAACAATGTAAAAGCTGCAGGAACCGAACTTTTCCTGTAATTAACGAGAGCAAAACTGGTTATGAAATGAATATTAATTTCTTTAATTAATATCCAATAATATCCAGAAAATAATCGCCACATATATTATGGTGCCCCGTGTGAGGCTTTGCAATTAGAAACTTCCAAAATAACACCAGACATATTATTTGGGTGCAACTGATGAAAACATTCTACATAAGTTAATATTTAAGACAAGGTATATTATCTCTTTGAATAGAAATAAAGCAATCTCTGCTTTTAATCTTGCTGCTGTGCTTGCTGAAACGTGTTGGGCTTTGTTCAAATGTTTTTCTTTATTCTGCAAAATTGCACTGTGCTTTGTGTTGTGGTGAGCCGTGTTTGTTTGTTTTATAAACGAGTTTAATCACTTAAAGAAGTGTAGAGCCGTCCTGGCTGCATTCTGTGACTCGGCGTGCTGAACGCGCACCACGTGAACGAGTCCTTATTGTATTTAAAGGCCTAAAGCTGATACGCCGATATCAGTGATAAAATAGTTACCACGAGACTCTGGTTTCTATAAAAGAAAATTAACCCCTCATCTCTCTGTCTCAGATTAGCTATCTGATACGAGAGGCCACTCTTAGCAGGAGGATTAATGTGAGTTTAACTCATTAACCATTCGTAGCCACACAACATTTAAAGAGTTGGTGAGCTCTAAAGTGTCTGCTTGAACTGCTGTGAAACACTGCGCTTGTTGAACTGTGTTTTTGCCACAAACCGCCGCGTTTGTGGTTGGCTGAGGCCGCTGCTTCGGGACTTGGCCCCCGGAGAGTTTGTTTTGTTAATCACTGTGCGTCAGGTAAAGTGAATGACTCGTATTGTGTTCGACAAACAACGTCCTTCAGGAAGGTGGAGTCAAACTCCACGTCCTGTAACTTAGTGACTAGTCACTCCCAGTGGCTAGCTGTTAGCCCTTGTGCTTTTTCTATTAGCTGTTAGCATGCTATTGTGCCACACATAGCATAACCCGACTGGTTGCTAGACGACCAGCTTCTTCTTGTGGCTAACTGAGAACTTTTTACTTATTATCGCTGTCTAGTGGTGAGACGGACTGCATTGCTGCTTTGGTTGCCAGACAACCAACTCTTGTTTCTTTGCATTTGCCCTCTGGTGGTGCTATGTGACACAAGTCCTCCCTATAACACTGCCCTGCTTGGTTGGTTTTGATAACACACACACATTACTCCAATTTCCCTGCACACAGGTTTTTGAAAAGTTGACATAGTCGACATTGTGTAACATGCAGACTTAATTGCCTGTAACTTTCCTACTTAAACTAAGTTTAGAGTTTAAACATTCTAACTTCTATGCAGTAAGTAACTGACACATAAAGTCACTCTTTTTCGATCACTAAAATTAAAGCATTAATTGTTTTCATTCTGTCAGCATTGCAAAATTAATTGGTGTGATTAACACAGTTCTTTGAATAACATTAAGGCTTTATTTAAAGTTTAATAGATTTCAATTTGATTTAATCCACTGTTTAAGCTTAGTTTACAGCCTGTAAATATTGATACATTTACACTGGTAACAGTACCATTTAAATTTCTTCCAATGCTTCATTGACTTTATCTAAGTTAATACTGCTTCAACAATTATTTTAACTTCGGTTAATATTTTGTGCACTTTGACAGATTCGTTAAATTAATTACAAGGATTTTCTTCCTTTTGTTGTCTGTATAGCTTCAAAGCTTCCCAAAGAGTTTAATTGACCGTAAACAGTTAATTCCTCTTCTACAGTGTGACCAAACCAAACCAACCATGACAGACACCAGAGAGTCCATCCATGGATACCCATTGGAGGACAATGGCACAATATTAGCAGAAATGACTAATCAGCTGATTCCAGATCATGTGTCTACAACTCAAAAGACAAACCCCATTAATCTGGAAGACATTATGGCTGAATTTCTAGCGAAGGCTTCAGTTTTGTCTTTTCAAGACAAGGAGCCCTTGTGAAGGCATCACAGTTAAAGCAAAAACAAAATTTGCTTGAACGTGCCACAGATAACCTAAAGGCACAAAGAGAAGAAGGCATCGCGCTGAAAAGAGCGCTGGATGAGACTCAGCAGTCCCTTAACAAGGCAGAAACACAAATCGCTGAATTAAAAACAGCACAGCTGCCTGCACCTATGGATGCTGAGGAGATTGCTCTCCAAGCAGAAGAAAGGCATACTTCTATGCTGCAATATCAGCTCAGAGAAGCTCAGAGACAGGTGAGCCTCTGTCAATTTGATCAAAGCTTCTTCAGAGAAAGAAGGGACACTCGTCCTTTGGAACGGGCCTTTTCGCCCACATTTCCAACTACTCTTGACTATCCATCGCAACATCGCGATCAAACATTTCTTGACCCTGGCACGTCGCCACCATCTCAAAGATCATATACGTTCTCTAATGATCCTCTCTTGCCTTGCCCCTCTGACAGGGACCTCGACAAAATTGCTAGAAATATAGCACGCTTTGAGCCTGCTAATCAAGGCACTCATGACGTAGAAATCTACTTAAAGGATATCGACTTTTATCTCAGAAGATTTCCAGGTGCTACAACCAACGACAAGATCTATCTCATTAAAGCTACCTCAAGTCGAGAGGTAAGCAGCTTTATTGAACGTCAGTCATTCCAAATCAGAAATGATTATGGTGCATTATGTCAAGCTCTGATCTGTGAGTTTACAGATCCATTGACACCAGCCGGCTTGTTAGCCGCTCTCACTGTCAAACAAGGGAGATCTGAATCTCTGAATCAATATTACACTCGCCTACGTCAAGCTTACTTTGGTTCAAAGAACGGACCAGGAATGGAGGAGGACCAACATTTCAAGGCTCTGTTTGTTCAAAACCTCCATCCCACAGTCAGCCACCATCTTGGAGTTGCAGCATGCCCTAAAACTCTGACGAGTCGCCAACTTTGCGAGTTAGCTATAAAGGGTTTTGCAAAGCAAGGGCAGATCACGGCTAAGAAAGCAGAGCCATCGTCTGTATTGGCTCTGGAAGCAAAGTTCCTGCCCATGGAACTTAAAGGTGTCTCTCATGGCAACCTCTCACATGCCAATGAGACCCCAACTGGGAGACTCAAGGATTTTAAACCCTGCTGGCCTAAACGTTCTGGCCACAGAACAGACTTAGTGGATGTTTGAATGATAAATGACAGAAACATCATCAGTATTACCCAAACATGACAGCCTTACATACCCATTTACACACCAAACTGGGACCAACTAAGGTCACTCTGCCATGTGACTGCTCAAACCCTCAACTTTCCAAATACTAACAGAGCTGGACTACACCAAAGAAACCCCGTGAGAACATTGAGGTTACCTGTCATGATCCTGTCTGTCTATTCCCTGTTTTTCTTCGTGTTTCATGTTTTAAGTTTCACTTCTGGTTTTATTTTGGTGACTCACATTTCTTTCTTGTCTTCACAGGTTTAACTTCCTTGTTCCAGCTTGTCACGCCCACTCCCTGATTGTTCCTTCCCAGGTGTTTCCCATTACCCTCATTACCTCTTGTATTTAACCCCCTGTCTCCCTCTGTCCTGTGCCGGATTGTTTGTACTTCTTGTCACTCTCTAGGAGTTTATCTCTTGTCACAGTTCTGATCTCAACCTTGTTACTCTTGACCTCGTTTTTCTGCCTTGCCCTTGTCTGATTTTGTCTGCCTGGTTTTTGACTGCCCTTTTTGTGTATGACCACCGTTTCGTCTGACTTCCACCTCTGTGTACCGAACCCTGCCTGGCTTGAGAATCTCCTCTGGTCTTTTTTGACTTTTGGACTGCTTAATAAACCTTGTTTTTTGAACCTCGGACCTGTCTCCTCCTACATTATTGGTTGCTCTGCCATTGTTCCTGATATGACCTGATGTTTCAGGTGTCTTCATATGGGCTTTTGTTGTCAAATTCTGTGATGTACCGGAGAGACTTGGTTAAAACAATTCAGGATGTCTCAGGATCAGAGGACAACAGCAGCTGATGATGGTTAGTCTGTAGTCTGTGGCACTCATCTTGCAGATCCATCTTGCCATAATGATCATATACTAGTCTGGACCCAAATAAACATTTTAAAAACTCTAAAGACAAACCAGAAAAGCCAAAATGAAGTTTTATCTTCAGGGTAAGTAAACGGCTCATACTGATAGTTTGTTGGGTATGAGACATCCATGTTTTTGATGATAAGTTAATAGTTATATTTGTTTAGTGTGGATATTCATTAAGCAACATGATGGATAGCATCATTTTGACATTCAGCCAAAATGGCACAGAGAGTGAAATCACATGTAAATGATCAAGATTGTTGGTATAGTCAAATACATTGTAAAAATAATTAGTCATCAAGCTGATATATTACATTTTTATTATGATGGGGTGTCTTATTTGTTTGTCTAATCACAGAAGAAAAATTGGCCACACTGCTCATGACCTTCTGTGTTTAAAATATTTAATGCAGAAGCAAAGCATAGTTCAAGATGGGAATAGCAGTTAAAGACCAAGTACAGCTGAGGATGACTCTCAAATATCCAAGGGGATACATATAATTTTCATATATTCCTGTTGCCATGTTAAGGATCAAACCCAACAAACATGTCACTTTTTACTCACAAATAATGTCCTGTTAACGGGCCCACAGAAATAAAACACAAGACTTCACTCAAACTTCACACAGTCTGTAAAAACATATTCATGATGACTGTGCACATTTCACTTTGCAGAGACTGGGGAGCTTCCCAGACCGGTGGAGGTAGAGGATGGGCTGTATGAACCCTGTTGTCAGAGTAACATTTAACAAAGAACTGTAAAAACGATAAAATTCAAAACTTGGAAGGCAGCATTGCAGAGGAACAGCAGTCATATACAAAACAAAATTTATAGTCATGAAAGTGGTGATGATTAAAATGGTTTTAAAGGCCTTTCTCTTCATTAAGTTGTTCGTCGCTTTTGCCTTGTCTCCATCTCCTGGCCCGGGACGTTTCAGAGCCCGGAGGACTGAGAGGCAGCAGAAAAGCATCACACAGAAGAACAAGAAATTCTGAATGAAGTAACCATAGAGATACAAAAATTCCATAACAGTGTATGTCTGGTACATGCAAGAAAGCAAAATGAAAAGCCAGAGGACACAGCAACAAGCCACCCTGTATCTGAGGGGTTTGAACCGCAGATATAACACTGGGTGGATGACCCCCATGTAGTACTCCACACAGATGCAGCACTGGAAGAGAGGACGGGCTGTGTAGAGAAGGCCCTGAGAGAAAATGAAGATCTGTTGACTGATTTGCAAGTGTAAGTTAAAATGAAGCACAAACCATACGCCAGACAGAGCATACAACATCTCAGACAAAGCCAGGTTAAGGGAAAAGAAATCCAAGGCCATCTTCTCCCTGGAAGCTCCCAAAATCAGCCAGATGACGTAACCATTCAGGGGGGTGTCTAGTAATATGTTGGTCATGGATGACAATCGCACCAGTGCTAACAATGTAAGAACACTGGGGCTGAATGATGAGGAATCCTCCACAGTGGTTGTGTTCATTTTTGAGGCTGTGAACAAGAAGAGGACAACATCAAACACTGGAACAAAATTTACTGCCCTATAGCATGCAAAGAGTTTGTGTGGTTTGTTCCCAGATCTCAGCTTGATGCAGGTGTCATTTTTTCTCTGTTTAAATAGCAAATGATCATCATGCACTTCTGTTTGTATGAAAAGGAGTGTGTTAGGAGTGGTCTGGGTCAAAGCTGATCTGTTCCTAACTTCACGCCATCCTGGCTGCACTCTAAACCTCCTTATACCTGCGTTAATACCCATGGTGCAGTTTTTCTGCTACTCTGAGGATGCATGACAGATTGAGAGACATCTGAGAGCTCAACACACAATTTACTGAGCCTGTTTTACTCCTATGGGATGGACAGGAGCACTTATCTAATGTGAAACATCAAGACTTTGATCAAAAAATAATTCAAGGTTTATAACATAGAGAGAGCCAAAAGACAGCATGGCACCGCTGCACTATTACTGTGCAATACTCCCAGAAACAAGAAAAACACTCTCAATTGAAGACTGTTAATTGAGCACTTAACAACATGAAAACACGTTGACTATATCCAGGTAGATAGACAGAGAGTTAGTCAGAAAGGAGGGAGGTGTGTAGGTAGGAAAGTAGAGAGGGAGGAAGGTACAGAGGGAGAGAGGGAGGTAGGTAGGTAGGAAGGAGGGTATAGGAACATAGGGAGGAAGGAAAGTAAGGGCTAGATGGGTATAAAGGAAGGTGAAGAGGTAGGTTGATTGGAAAGAAGGGAAAGAGGTAAGTAGTGCGGAGGTAGAGAGTGAGGAAGGTGGGTAGAATGGTATGTAGGAAGGCAGGGATGGATGGAGGGAGGAAGGAAGGTATATGGTAGATGTGGAGGGACGGATGTATTTACAGGGACAGAAGGGACATTTATTTTATTTCATTACTGTGCATTTTCTTTCCACAGAAGTGGAGCATGTTTCCAGAGCCACAAATGCAATGCTGAGTATTTAAAATAAATATTAATTGCACTAAGTTAATCCATTGAGTGTTCTCCATTCATTGTGTTTTTGGGGTTCATAACAGTTAGATAATGTGACTGATGCTGAAAATGATGGATGTGTGAAACTTCAGACTTAAGCTTTCACAGTCTATGAATATTAAGTTAAATTTACTATTCTAGATAAATAAATAGAAAAGTTACTTGAACTCTGTTGATTTGAGTACTGCAAACTTAAAATAAGTTACTGTAATCTAATTCATTTAAATTCATTTTAGTACTGCAAGCTTAAAATATTTAAGTTACTATAATCTAATTTATTTAAGTTCATTTGAGTACTACAAACTCATAATAAATAAGTAAAACAAATCTAATTCATCTAAGTTAACAAAAATTACTTTTTTTAAGGCAACGACTTTGCATATTTTTTTTAAGTAACGTCAACTTATTATATATTACAGTTAATAAAACAACGATGTAGATGCATGTTAAGTGTGTAGACTCTTGTAACTTGGAAAGAACTCGAGTCTCAAACTAAAAATGTTCTATGCAGAGGTGAAGTATTCAATAATGTACTTTACTGTTGAATGGTTCAGAATATGTGTGCTGAAAAACTCTCTAAACTCATAATATGTCATCAAAAACATCATAGTCTCGATAAATCACAATGATTAACTGCTGACACCTCTGAAACCCCCTGCTCTTCCTCACTTTGAGTCCTTTTAAACCAAACACCTGGGTAGTCAGGCTTGACAACAAGGATGTAAGCAGATGTAGTCTTATGTTGCACTCTGACTCTACAGATATAACATCTTAAAGTTCATAGAGATTAAACTCTCCTGAAAATAAGAGCTGGTACTGCAAGAGGCTAATATTTAGCTTACATGTAAAGGAGCTGGTTTGATCCGTTTTCTGGAGTCCTGGTGATGCAGCCTTGAAGATAAAGTTCAGTCTGACACAGAGTCTGTCATTCTCTTCATAGTCAGTTTATTGTGGACACAAGCAAACACATGAAAACAATGATCTGTCAGCACTGACATGACAAATGTGTAGGGTGACAAATAGGTCCTGTTTTGTTTGCCTTACACAGCGAGCTGACAAATGTATGTAAATGTTTCATGAAAGAGCAGAATGAGTTAGAGTTAGATTTTTGACCTGATCAATATCTCCAGATCTATTAACATGAAGCATTTAAAATAATCAGTTTTACGCATTCATGAGTTTAACATGCCCTTTAGTGTGTTTAACATATGACTAATTGTAGACGGATTTTAAACACATGCCAACATAGATGTAAGAGAGGGGGAACTTTGGTGCTGCTGAATGTTGTTCAAAGTTATCATGACGTCCCTCAACAAATGCCATATAAAGCTGAGATATATTTCACTCTGCCCCCAGACATCATGAACTGATGCACGTTGAACTATGAGTGTGGAGCCAGAACATTTGCAAACAGAGCTAAATGTAGTTGTAGCAGAGTAAAACGAAGGAAAGAAAAGGTCAACTCTTGATGAATTAACAAGCATGTTATATCAAATATCATAAATAACTAAGCAAGCATGAATGTTTTTGACAGATCCATTGAAATCACTCTCTGTCCAGCTGATGTTAACGCGCGGTTTGACTTATCTCCATGAAGCTTGACATTTCCTTCTACATCTGCAAAAGTTAGCTAAAGTATCAATGTTTTTAAGGCGGCTTACATTATCACACAGATGGCATCTCTCTGGCTTCATCCACCATTTACAGCCTATGAAACACCTTTAAGACAGCTGTGGTGACTTTTCTTTGCTGAAACTGGGGAGTTTTCCAGACCTGTGGAGGTAGAGGATGGGCTGTATGAACCCTGTTATCAGAGCAACACTTAGAAAAAAGACAATAAGAGCGTAAAATAGTACAGGTGAAATGCAACATTGCAGAGGAATGGAAGCCATGTACAAAAATAAACTGATAGTCATAAAAGTCAGGATGATTGAAATGATTTTAAAGGCTCGTCTCTTCATTGAGTTGCTCGTCCTCTTCCCTGTTTCTCCATCTCCTGGCCCGGGACGTTGCAGAGCCCGGAGGACTGAGAGGCAGCAGAAAAGCATCACAAAGAGAAACAACAAAGTCTGAGCAAAGTAAACATAGAGATACACAGGAATCTCAAAGGTGTAGGAATTATACATGCAAGAAAGCAAATTAAACAGCCAGAGGACACAGCAACAGACCACCCTGTATCTGAGGGGTTTGAACCGCAGATATAACACCGGGTGGATGACCCCAACATAGTACTCCACACAGATGCAGCACTGGAAGAGAGGACGGGCTGTATAGAGAAAGCCAAGAAAGAAGTAGAGAACCTTTTCACTTAGTCTTGAGTGTGAATACACAAGAAGTGGGTACCATATGCCAGAGAAAGCAAATATGAACTCAGACAAAGCCAAGTTGAGGGAAAAGAAGTCAGAGGCCAACTTCTCTTTAGAAGCTCCCAGTATCAGCCAGATGATGTATCCATTCAGGGGGACACTGAGGATCATGTTGGTCACAGAAGCCACCACCCCCAGTGTAAACAACTCATAGATACCATATGGTACTGATGGACGATAATCTCCAATGGTCGTGTTCATTTTGTGGCTGTGAAAGAGAAGACTTTGTCTTATTGGTCATTTTGACATACTGTATTGACAATAATTAATTGAACAATGATTTAATTGATGTAAGAGGTGGTTGACCCCGATATCTTATGATTCACAACCCCAAATCCCTTATTATTAAGTTTATTTTATCAAGTTCTCCATCTCTAGTTTTTGCTGAGCAATGTGCAATGCAACTTGCACTTTATATTCCTAGGTACTCTTGGTATCACAAATTACCATCGCTGGTTTTAGATTATTTTAATATACAATTGAGCGTTAGGCAATCAAAATAGCACTTTATGTTTTTGGGCAATTTACAATACAATAATGCACTTTACACTTTAGCAATCTGCATTTTAATAAGCCCCTTGGCTTAAATGTTTTTTGTTTTTTTTTTATGATCAGCTATGTTTGCTTTGTTTCATATTGTTTGATTTCCTTTGTCTTTGATTTGTTTTGTCTTGTTTTATTTTTATTGTGTATAAATGTTTTGTACACCAACCTGCCAATGGGACTAGAAATTCGCCACATGGCTATAATCTTGCATGTTTACATTTATAAGTTCATGAACATGTACTGTCCCATTCCTTCTTTTAAAAATAAACAAATATGTCTACTGTGCCAACAGGTGCAGCCTTTTAAAGTTCATAGAGGTTAAACTCATTTAAAATGAAAGCTTGCTGAAGACACTACGGTTTAACTTACATGAAAAGCAGTTGTTGATCAGTTTGCTGAAGTCCTGTTGATGCAGCCTTGAAGACAAATATGAGTCACGGAGAGCCTGACATAATCTTGATATTAAGTTTATTGTTGACACAATCAAATGCACTAAAACAACAATCTGTCAACAGGTGGGCAAACATGTTTTCATTGGGGAGACAAATGGGTCCTGATTTGTTTGTCACCAGGCCATTTAATGTCTGTATTTGCTTTAATGAGGTTGGTGTTCGGACTGTGACCTTCTCAGTCCCTGCAGATCTATGTACATGCAGCATGTCCCCTCCACATGAAAGAGTAAGCTTATTCCTCAACATAAACCCAAAAGAATCCCTTTGGCACAAGGATTTCCTCTTCCAAATATTCAATCATCAGTATCACCTAAAACAGCTCAACCCCAACAACCCCCCTCCAATATAGACCTACCAGTGTGACTTGCTACCATTGTGTCATCATCAGTCTAAGCTCAGGGTAGCAACTCCAGTGCAGAGCAGAGACAGCAGAATGAAGGGAGGGTTGATGACAACATGGCACAGAGCAGCTGAACTGACCGGAAGATCTCAGTTATGATCTTCAGGGGTTTTAGGCGAAACAACTTTCTTGATATCAGTGATGACTAACAACTGAACCTGTTCAGAAGGGAACACCTGTGCAAAACATTTCTGGTTTAACTAAATTTAAAAAGTAAACATTACCTTTTCTGGGAGAAACAGTGTTGAAAGTCTTTTTACATTACATCCAAAAAACTTATAACATTAGCTGTAAATCTCAATTATAGTTCCTTATAAACTAAAGTAAAAATTGTAAACCTTAAAGTCAATTTGACTCCCACAGGTTACTTATCATAATATTCAGTTGTAAAGAAAAACCTACAGAACATAACATACAATTGTAACGCTCAACCTACTTTTTAGTAAGCGCTATAAAAACAAACAAACAAGGGGACTCTTTTCCGGAAAGGTAGAAAACCTCTTGAAGAAAGGAAAAAATAATAATTACATGTTTCACGTCAGAAACAACAATTGTGCTTGAAAATGAATGAAACTCACCGACAAAATGTATTAATTTCAAAACACCTCAACTTTAATTAATCCCACCTCCAGAGCCAAGCGCATCTCCTGTGTGTAACAAAAAGTAGGTCACCTCAAAACCAGGGAGATAATCTAAATCTTTAACCTTTCAAAAGTGAAACAAAAATATGTCCCTAACGAAAATACTTTAAATGTCCACTTTTATGTACTCTTAAATTAGTTTTTCGTCCTTTTCAGTCTTTGGTGTGCACCAAACGCGGCGTCTGTCCATCACTCTTATCCAGCCAAAAAACATGTAAATCCTCTTGTTGTAAAAAAAGGGAAAAAAGAACAAAAATGTGTGATCGATCGCTAAAACTCTGGTACCAAGTATGTGTGAAAAAACAAAAAAATTGAAACGATCTCACCCCGTCCAGCACCCGAACGCCAGGTAAAATAATCCTTCAGTCTCTTGTCACACGCTCCAGCCTCCGCGCGGAGATGACCAGTCAGGATCCAGTTTGGTAGGTGTTTTGTAGCCGCTTGTATCTATGAATTATATTGTCCTTTGGTTTTATTTTAGTGAATACAGCTCGTTACATTTTCTTTTGATGAGGTCCTAAATCTCCAGGTCCACCTGCTTCATTGTTCACCTTCCCGGTTCTCTGCCTCTCCGCTCCTTCCCCCGACACTTCCTTCCTTTATCACTTCGTTCGTTTTACTTAAATCATTTTAACCTTACCTAAATATTATTATATGACAGCGGGTGCCCATAATCTATGCAACCATATAGGGATGTTTTTTTACTTTTGTAAGACCAAAGAAAACCTTTCATTTTTCTTATCCTTTTATCATCTTCCCTAACAATATATCATATTCATTATTTTTTCGGTGACACTGTCACACAATAACTGCATAACTAGGTGAATTCAATTTGTGCCCATATCACAGTCACCCATTTAACTGGTGAATTATCTGCAAGAAGCACTGTACTGAGTAAAGGGTTTTGAGCCAGGAAGCCTTCCATTAATGAAAGAGCCTCATAAGTAATCAGGGAATGAGGACGGGAAAGTCCCTGTTTCTGTTCAATCAAAATATTTTGTTTTCATACATTTCCTTCTAAATATTGTTCTATAATAGTGAGGCCATGTTGTCCACACCTACAGACACATCCCATGTTTTAATTTTTGGTCTAAGTCACTTCCTGAGCCTCTCAACTCTAACCAAAATGCAAATGCTAATTTATAACAGTACTTACCATTTCTGATCGTTTGTGTCTTTGAGGCATTTGTTTTATGTCTATCTTAATGTTGTTCCTCTAATGTCATAAAATATAATTATATGAGCTCCAAAACTTGTTTAAACTGAACAAGAAAGGTTTATAAATATTTTTAATTTATCACTTAAAACTTAAAAGAGAAGCATTATCTTTTTGACTACACACACGCGCTGATATATATACACATCTATCTATCTATCTATCTATCTATCTATCTATCTATGTATAGAGATATATATATATACACACACACACACACATATATATATATATATATATATATATATATACATATATATATATATATATATATATACATATATATATATACATATATATATATATATATATATATACATATATACACACACACATTAATATCCTTACCACAAATTAAAAGCCCTATAGATAAGTGAATAAAAAGTAATTCTAGTATTAAAAGCTACACACTAAAAACAGTTGGGTCAAAAAATAACCCAATTTTAACCCAACTGCTGGTTCAGAAAAGGACAAACCCCTTTTTTGGGTTATTTTAATCCGACAGGTTGGGTTCTTTTTTCGACCCAATTTTTGGGTTGTATTACTTAACACAAAAGTTGGGTTATGCAAACTAAAATGTTGGGTTATTCCTAACCCAAACTATTGGGTTGCACAATTTAGTGCTCACAGTTGTTTGACATGGAGGCAGCTAAGTATAACTGCTTTATTGAACACACAGGAACAATTGTAGAGAGCAGGGATCGAACCTGTGATCCTTGGAACATGGCCACTGCATGGCCACTTGGCCACGCAGGAGCCACACATTGGCTCAAATCACATTGGCTCAAATCTGATATAAATTACCATAATAAATCTTTGACTAAATTACCATAATTGAAATGAAAGATGAGAGTATTGCAGATGCACATCTGTAGCGAAGAAGTTACAAATTGTCTGTGTAAGATACATACAACAGGAGGACAGCCAATCTGCAATCGGTTGATATATGGCTGTCAATGGTGCCAGCCAAGCCTCATTATTATCTCACTTCTTGGAGAAAAACTTTATGAAAAAAAAGAGCTGATTGGATTTTACAATGTGTTTCTTAACAGCTTACAACTTTGGATCAACAAAGGCCCTAGATTAGTCCTTAATTGCTTATTGACATAGTGAGACAAGCTTTTTTTTGTCTCAAGGCCCAGTGGCTGGCTCCCAGCTGTTAGCTCCGTAGGTAGCTTAGCTCAATGGCTGGAAGTCAATAGGAGTCAAAGCCGTACTGACGAAAGTGGACAAAATACTCCTTGCAGTGGTCCTGTGGAGGGCGTATTAGCACCTAAAGTAAATCCGTATGGCTATAAAACATTTTAAAAGACATGTTTTTCTTTCTTAAATCTGTTAAAATAACGTTTAGATAAACACATACCTGCGCATGCGCAGTGCTCCGCGGACCGGAAGTAGCAGCCGGACTGACGAAAGTGGACAAAATACTCCTTACAGTGGTCCTGTGGAGGGCGTATTAGCACCTAAAGTAAATCCAAATGGCTATAAAACATTTTAAAAGACGCATTTTCTTTCTTAAATCTGTTAAAATAACGTTTAGATAAACACATCCCAGCGCATGCGCAGTGCTCCGTAGACCGGAAGTGGCAGCCGGACTGACGAAAGTGGACAAAATACTCCTTGTAGTGGTCCAGGGGATGGCTTATTAGCACGTGAAGTAAATCCGAATGGTTATAAAACATTTTAAAAGACATGTTTTCTTTTATAAATCTGTTAAAATAACGTTTTGATACACATACCTCGCATGCGCAGTGCTCAGACCGGAAGTAGCAGCGGACTGGCGAAAGTGGACAAAATACTCCTTGTACAGTGGTCCAGGGATGGCTTAATTTTAAAGACGTTTTTCAATCCGTTAAAATGACGTTTTGATCCACACGCAGATCCGCGCATGCGCAGTGCTCCGCGAACCGGAAGTGGCAGCCGGATTGCGCACTGCCCATGCGCAGGTCTGTGTGTATATCAAAACGTTATTTTAACAGATTTATAAAAGAAAACACGTCTTTTAAAATGTTTTAAAACCATTCAGATTTACTTTAGGTGCTAATAAGCCATCCACTGGACCGCTGTAAGGAGTATTTTGTCCACTTTCGTCAGTCCGGCTGCTACTTCCGGTCTGCGGAGCACTGCGCATGCGCAGGTCTGTGTTTATCTAAACGTTATTTTAACGGATTTAAGAAAGAAAACATGTCTTTTAAAATGTTTTATAGCCATACGGATTTACTTTAGGTGCTAATACGCCCTCCACAGGACCACTGCAAGGAGTATTTTGTCCACTTTCGTCAGTCCGGCTTTGACTCCAATAGGAGGGTTTCAGTCACGTGATTATTATGACGTATGAAGAGGGCGTGGTTTTTAGATGGAGGGCAGGAAGTAAACATGGAGTCTATGAAGAAGACCGGCGAAAGTTCGTATTGTGCTGATCTAGATCCAGTTTCAAGAAATAGATTTAAGCAGTTAATCAACAGATACGGTGGGCGTGATCCATATCTCATGAAGATGAGCGAGTTTTCGGCAGAGACAAAAGATTTACCGGCAATTGAGGCATCGACATTGCAAACTATCTGGTTCTTCAAATGTCATACCACACCAAACAGCAGATGAAAGCCTACAAAAGTATGGAGGCATACAACTTTTTCATCAGCGGGTGGGTCCACAACCTCGGTACCAAACTACTACAGGATTGTTATTGTTTGGTCTTCGCAAGGGTGAGTCTTTCTTCTTTTTTATGTGTTAAGGTGCTAGCAGCTAGCAGTCGCGGCTATGATGTACACAAACCATGGAAACAAATACGCAACAAATCTGAACGCCGACGTTAGCCCAACAGTCAAAGAACACAAGGACGTTAATTTTAATATACTTAAAGCACCCGTAAACAACACAAAACATTGGCATCTTGATTGCTTATCACCGCAAGTTCTAACGTTACTTTACCTCCTGCCCTCCATCTGAATTGCACGCTGTCGCTATGCGACAATGTGACGTCACGTGAAACCCAGCTATTGACTTCCAGCCATTGAGCTAAGCTACCTAAGGAGCTAACAGCTGGGAGCCAGCCACTGGACACAGAGACACAAAAAAGGTATTTTTGAGCTTGTCTCACTCTGTCAATGATAGGGAAAGGGCGTGGGTCCAAAATAGTCGGAGTGTTCCTTTAAAGTGAGTTAAGTACAAGGGACCACGAACGGCTAGAAACATCAACAATCATCCACTTTTGGGTCTCCCCCATTAAGGACTAGCAAGTTGCTTTACGAGCAGTGGTGCTCAGTAGGGCCGTAGGCCTGAATAAACCCCACATCAAGACACACAAACTAACCCATGAATATATACATACATTCATATATATATATATATATATGTATATATATATATATGTATATATAAATATATATATATATATATATATGTATATATATGTATATATATGTATATATATATATATATATATATATATATATATATATATATATATATATATGTGTGTGTGTGTGAGTGTGTGTGTGCATAGTATGTATTGATAGATATTTTAATTCATAAATGAAATACATATCTGTGAAGTAAAGCCTGTGTATTGTATCAATGTGCTTTCTTTGCTGAAGTGCTTATGCACTCTTATTTGCTTATTTGCAAACCATTGCCTGTGGAGTTTGTGTAGGTGATTAAAACTGTGTCCATGCGGTCTACAGTCTGTGGCTAAAATGGATGGGTCTATAATGACATTATAAACTGATAGTAGTGTGCAATGAAAATATTTTTTTATTGCAGTTTATCTCAAAAGTAATTTCTATTAATGAAAGGAATTCACCTTTATCTGAATGCTTGTATTTCTTTTATCTTAAATGTAGTCTGGTGCAGTAATATGGAAAATACAGGAACTACTTACAGTGTTGCATTTTGATGGATCATGACATTGAATTGAATCGTTCTTTCTAATTATCATCAAATGGAAAACATGACACCATAAAGATGCACATTGGAAGAAGTTACTGTCTGTATAATAACTTGAAAAACTGCAACATCGCAGCACACAGCTGGATGATACCCGAAGGTCAGACATCATAGAGTCACACAAGCCTCATAATCAACTCCCTTTTTAAGGTAAAACTTCACACTATGTAGTTAGTGGTCACTGGATAACTGATCTGAATATTAAGAAAACTGGTTGTTACTGTATTTATTCCAGATGTAAAAACAGGAAGATTCCGTTGTGCCATAGGCCTTGAGCAACCCTACTTTAACACAAACCAACCACTGATTATGAAGTGTTTTCTTTGACAGTGCTATGTAAATACAACACATGCATAAGTATATGATGGTGGAGATCATTTCACTTTTGAACAGGAGAGTTTTCCAGACCTGTGGAGGTAGAGGAGGGGCTGTATAAACCCTGTTAGAAAAGAAATACCTGAAAAAATAGGAAAGATTAAGAAAAAGACTGAAGCAGGGAGACTATGGTCCAGTGGCATAAAAAATATGTACACAAACATATTAATGGTCAAAAAACTCAAAATAGCCAAGATGACATTAAAGGTCTGCTTTCATTATGCGTTGTTTCGTCGTCTTCGCCTTGTCTCCATCTCCTGGCCCGGGACGTTTTAGAGCCCTGAGAACTGAGAGGCAGCAGAATAACATCAGACTGAAAATCAACACATTTTGAATGAAATATAAATAACCGTAAAAATTAATCACAATGTTGACAGAACTGTAAATGCAGGACAGCAAGATCATGAGCCAGAGAACACAACAACAAGCCACCCTGTATCTGAGAGGTTTGAACTGCAGATCCAACACCGGGTGGATGACCCCCATGTAGTACTCCACACAGATGCAGCACTGGAAGAGAGGACAGGCTGTATAATACAAACCATAAAAGAAGGACAAGACTCTGTGATACACAAGTAAGAATGAAGTAGCATAAACCAGGAGCCAAATAGCAGATAGAGCGAGCAAGAACTCAGACAAAGCCAAGTTTAGGGAAAAGAAGTCCGAGGCCATCTTCTCTCTGGACGTCCCCAATATCAGCCAGATGACGTAACCATTCAGGGGGACTCCAAGGATCATGTTGATCAACGAGGACACTATTGGAAATATGACAGAGATCCAAAAATTGTCCAACCCAGAAGTGCCTTCAATGGTGATGTTCATGATGTGACTGCATACAAAAATGTGTGTGTGTGTGTGTGTGTGTGTGGGGATTGTCTGTGGGTTCATTTAGTAGGTTTATTAAGATATGAATTAAGGCAATGATAACCTGCTGCATAACATCAACATACAAAGTGGTAACACCTCCTTGCTGTTTGGTGCCTCTGCTAGGAGCACTAGTACAGAGGTGGGTTTAGAAAGGCTATGGTGGTCTGATTCATTTAAATCTGCAGTCTTCAAATATCACATTCAGAAGTAAAGAAATCATCATGAGCTACAAGAACGGTCATACTTGTACCTCTAAAGTTTTCTCAGTGATCCCACAAGGGAAAGAAGAAACCACCACATTCAATCAAAATGCTTCATTGTATTTTTGACAAACTGTTATCAAAATCAGGGGTAGAAAAAACTGCAATCTTTTACTTCAATAGTCTCAGTAGTTTATTTCTCAGTAAGAGAAGACAAATGTGGGAAGTTTGCAAGAAGTCTGTTGAAGTTTCTGCTTGACATCAGCCCAGAGTTACTGTAGTTGGACCACAAGAAGGCAGACAATGTGTATAGATTTAGATATTAGGGCTGCCAATTGATAAATTATTTTAATATAAAGTATCTCTAAGTTTTCACTTGACCTGACATCAGTGTCATTTAATGTAGATCAACTGGTAAATCCAGAGCTTCACCTTTTGGCTCAGCTCCCATTTTACCATGACAGACTGGTGCAGAGCCCGCATTACTACCAACTCTACGCTGATCCTCCTATCGATCTCCCAATCCACCCTTCTTCCTCTCATGAACAAGACCCTAAGGTACTTGAACTCTTCCACTTGGGCAGAATCTCATCCCTGACCTGGAGAAGGTACTCTACCCTTTCCTGGGTGAGGACCATGGACTCCGATTTGGAGGTACTGATTCCTATCCCAGCTGCTTCACACTCGGCTGAGAATCGGTGCAGCGAGAGCTGTAGGTCACAGTCCAACGGAGCCAACAGGACCACATCATCTGCAAAAAGCACCAACCCAATCCTGAGGTCACCAAACCAGAACCCCATCAATGCCTTAATGAAATTCTGTCCATAAAAGTACTAAACAGAATCAGTGACAAAGGGCAGCCCTGGCGGAGTCCAACCCTCACTGGAAACAGCTCTGATGTAAAGCCGGCAATGCGGACCAGGCTCTGGCACTGGTCATACAGGGAGCAGACACCACATATCGGGGGTCCATTACCCCATATCCCGGAACACCACCCACAGGACTCAATGAGGGACATGGTTGAATGCCTTCTCTAGGTCCTCAAAACACATGTAGACTGGTTGGGCAAACTCCTATGCACCCTCGAGCACCCTATGGAGGGTATAGAGCTGGTCCGCACTTTCACAGCCAGGAAGAAAACCACATTGCTCCTCCTGAATCCGAGTTTCGACAATCCGGCAGACCCTCCTCTCCAGTACCCCTGAATAAACCTTGCCAGGGAGGCTGAGGAGTGTGATCCCCCTGTAGTTGGAAAAGGGGGGATCACCATCCCAGTCTACCAATCCAACGGCACCATCCCCGATGTCCACGCGATGGTGCAGAGTCATGTCAACCATGACAGCCCCACAACATCCAGGACGTTGAGGAACTCCGGGCAGATCTCATCTACCCCTGGAGCCCTGCCACCAAGGAGCTTCTTGACCACCTCAGCAACCTCAGCTCCAGAAATAGAAGAACCCACCACAGAGTCTCCCAGGTCAGCTTCCATGCTGACAGACGTGCTTGTGGGGTTGAGGAGGTCTTCGAAACATTCCCTCCACTGATCCATGATGTCCCGAGTCAAGGTCAGAAGTGCGCCATCCCCACCATAGACAGTGTTGACAGCACACTGCTTCACCCTCCTGAGATGCCGGATGGTGGTCCAGAATCTCTTCGAAGCAATACGAAAGTCTTTCTCCATGGCCTCTCTGAATTTTTGCTTTAGGGACCACTGAAGCTGCATTCCACCTGGCCAGCAGGTACCTGTCAGGTGCCTCCAGAGTGCCACTTGCCAAAAAGGCCCAATAGGACTCCTTCTTCAGCTTGACGGCATCCCTCACCTCTGGTGTCCACCAGCAGGTTTGAGTATTACCGCCACGACAGGCACTGACCACCTTACAGCCACTGCTCTGATCAGCCGCCTCAACAATAGAGGCCTGGAACAAGGCCCACTCAGATTCAATGTCCCCGCCACATGGTCGAACTTCCCCCGGAGGTGGAAGTTGAAACTCTTTCTGATGGGAGACTCTGCCAGACATTCCCAGCAAACCCGCACAACACGCTTGGGTCTACCAGATCTGACGGGCATCCTCCCCCACCATTGGAGCCAACTCTCACCACCAGGTGGTGATCAGTTGACAGTTCCGCCCCTCTCTTCACCCGAGTGTCCAAAACATGCGGCCGCAAGTCCAATGATACGACTACAAAGTCGATCATCGAACTGCGGCCTAGGGTGTCCTGGTGCCAGATGCACATATGGACCCCTTATGCTTGAACATGGTGTTTGCTATGGACAATCTGTGATGAGCACAGAAGTCCAATAACAGAACACCATTCGGGTTCAGATTGGGGGGGCGTTCCTCCCAATTATGCCCGTCCAGGTCTCACTGTCATTACCGATGTAAGCATTGAAGTCCCCCAGAAGAATAAGGGATTCCCCAGAAGGGGCACTCTCCAGCATCCCCTGTAGGGAATCCAAAAGGGGCGAAACTCTGAGCTGTTGTTTGGTGCATAAGCACAAACAACAGTCAGGTTCCATCCCCTCACCTAAAGGCGGAGGGAGGCTACCCTCTCGGTCACCGGAGTATACCCCAATATACAGGCACTGAGTTTAGGGGCAACAAGTTCTGCCACCCCTGCTCACGCCTCTCACCATCCAGAACTCCAGAGTGGAAGAGAGTCCAACCCCTCTCAAGGAGACTGATTCCAGAGTCCAAGGTATGTGTCGAGATGAGTCCGACCATATCTAGTCGGAACCACTCAAACTCTCACACCAGCTCCAGCTCCTTCCCCAACAGAGAGGTGACCTTCCACGTCCTTAGAGCTAAATGCTGCAGTTGGCAGTCAGACCGCAAAGATCCTCGCCTTTGGCTGCGACCCAGCTCACAAGGCGCCTGACCACTACAGCCCCTCCTACGGGTGGTGGGTCCATTGGAGGGGGGGCCCACATCTCTTGTTTGGGCTGGGCCCGGCTGGACCCCATGGGTGTAGGCCCGGCCACCAGGTGCTTGCCTGCGAGCCCCACCCCCAGACCTGGCTCCAGGGGGGGCCCGGTGCCCTGTGCCCAGGCAAGGGAAACTTGGACCCAATTGTGTTTCTCTTCCCAGTGGTCTTCGAGCCACTCTTCGTCTGGCCCCTCTCCCTGGACCTGTTTGCTTTGGGTGACCCTACCAGGGGCATAAAGCCCCCGACAACATAGCTCCTGAGGTCATTAGGACATGCAAACCCTCCCACCATAATAAGGTGGTGGCTCAAGGGAGGGCATCTTAATCCACTGGATGAAATTGCTACCAAAACCCATATTTCTGCACAGAGCTTAACATAAATGACCATTCAATCCTGTCAAAGACTTTTTCGGCATCTAAAGTGCAAAGTGCTGCTGAATGAGGAAGAGCTTTCACTGAATGAATAAATATGAGTAACTTTCTTGTTTTATCAGATGATTGTCTATTTTTCAGAAAACCAGATTGATCTGTATGGATGAGCCTCCCCAAGATCTGAGCTAACCTTGAGGCAAGAATTTTGACCAAAATTGTATTATCTATGTTTGCAAGTGATATTGGACAATAGTCACTAAATAACAAGGGGCCTTTGTCTTTTCTGAAAGATCATGAGCTTTCTTCTAAAGCACACACTGCAGGCTTAGTCACTAAACTCAGGGTGAAGATTGGGTTCTGCTACCAAAACAAATCTTGTTTTTCACTTAGAGCCCGAAAAATGCTTGTTTCAGCAGTATTTCTTCCACTGATTTACTATGGAAATGTGCTTTATAGGTGCTCGCTTAAGTGTCTGCAGTCCTTAAAACGCTGTTTATCACAGTGCCTTTAAATGTTGTCACTGGTAACAGCCACCTCACACATCATTGTGACATTTAGGGTCAATCTGGTTTGCCTTCTTTTAGCCCGTTCAGGTATACGCACTGGCTGACCCTGATTCATCAGGCTCTTCTTGGCTTTGTTCCATTGTAATTATGTACTTTTTCTGTAGAGAACTAAAAGCCACTATGCCTTACGGTCCTGTTGCCCCAGTCCATCTGAAATGAACTAGGGCAAAGAGCATTCAGTTTTTTTCCCTACTGCTTGGACTCCTTAGACTGAGCCGAAGCTCTTAGACCTCATTTGACTTGTTTCACTCACACAGTGTTACCGACTTTCACCCTGCACTCACAAAAAAATATGTACTTGAAATTATTGTATATTGTCACGTATCAAAATGTTTTTTTCATTACGTCACAGGACGTAATCACAGGAAGAGCCATGGTTGAGGTGTGGTCCTGCACCCAAAACTCTGCTCCAGCACCACTTAGAACCACACATAGTCAGAGAATAGCATAAAGGAGGAGCTGGTTGTTTATTTAACGATGGCATGCAGGTGTGTTGACAATCGAGACTCAAGAACTGATGCTGTGCTATATTTTTTGAAGGAATAGGTGAGCATACCGTCCTTTAATTGCAAGCACGGCTCCATTGCTGCAGATACTGTAGCAAATTGATTTTTTTTTTGTAAAATGAGGCTGATAACATATGAACACATTTTCTACATGACCAAAAACCATTTAAATATTATAGTAACAGTTAATTTATGTGAGATATATCTATGCCTACGACGGTTCACCCAGTTTATGGTCAATCACATCTTATTAATGAGGGCCAGCAGTATGTTCGATCTCATTTGTGTCTGTCCCTTACTATTCAAACCAAATTTCAAATTAAATTATGAAGAGCTTGCAAGCTCATTGTTTTTTCTAAATTATAATTTATTTTTCAATACTTGCATCTTATAAATAATATATTTTGCACGTAATATATTGGGAACCTCTGATCTCTGTTGATCCACATATATGACGATCTTCTTGTTTAATTTAGTAATAATCCCCTTCTTGTTTTATTCCATGTTTATTTCTTGGTTTTTCAAACATTATTACAAGTCACAAAGAGCGATAAAGGATATAACAGCCAAATGCAAACGGACAATTTACAACAACCCCCACAACTCCTCAGCACATACACCATCTTCAGCTGAACTTGTACATATAACAATAAAGAAAAACAAATGATAATAAAAAGAGGAACTTAAATAAATACATATGCACACACACACTCAAACACAAAAACAAATATTTATGAACATACAGTTTGTGATAATTGATATATACATATGTAAACATACTTCCATACATAAAAAATATAAATACATTCATATACATACAAAAATAAATAAAAGCAGATTAAGTTAAATTAGTAAATTAAGATAATTAAGTATTACATCTAAAAACAATAAAAAAAACATAATAGAAAAATTATATATTATAAAACATGGATAAAAACAAAAAGTGATACTTATACTTATAGTACAATCATATCACTGACACATTTCAGGTGACTTCTTTCACTGTAAACTTACCTTGACAGAAAGTTGAAAAAAAAAATGCAGTTAAATCCAATTTAAACAAATGTATTTTTATCCTTTAGAGATAGAATCCTCAGAGCATCTTTTGTTAGCTCATTATGTTTGACATAGGGGAACCTTGTTTTCAATAGTCCAGATAAAAAAATGTCAAAATTTAATTCAATATGCAATATTCAGAGTTTGATTGTTCTAACTGAAATTTTGAAATCATTACAGTGACTGATAGTAAGCATTTAAAAGCGATTTTGGAAATACATAAAAACAATGACGCCAAGCTGATTACTTAAAGTGATATTCCGGGAATGAACAAGTTGGGTCCTATCACAAACGGCCTCCGCTGCACAGCCAGAGCTGTGGCTGCAGAGCCTCCGCTGCAGCGGAGGATCTTCCGCGGAGGCCGTTTCACGGCGCTATGCGAAATAGAGCCTTATTTAGCGGTGTGTTTGTGTGAAAGTAACGCACTGAAAATTCTCTAAATAAAGCGTGAATGCAGACCGATATCAGACTTTTTCGGTGGGAGTCCGTTTATTTGTGTTTTTGGTCAAGTAAAATATGGCCCTGTCTGACTGCAGCGGAATCAGCAGACGAGCAGAACCGAAGCAGGAAGAGGGAGTTAGGTCCTAGTGCCCTGGGCTTCTCCTCCACAGAAACACTGCTGTAGAGGTAATTTCTGCCCTAAACCTTGTGATAGGACCCAACTTGTTCAATCCCGGAATATCACTTTAAAGGACATCAACTAAATAACTAGAAATATAATTGTGGTAAAATTTTACCTACATAACCAATAATGATTATCTACTGCTGTGATGGTGACCATTCACAAAGCTTTAAATGTCAGTTTTATAAATCTATGAGTCATTTTGTCAAGCTTACACTGAAGACAAAGTTTTTGCTATGCATACCCCACTGCAGTACAAGCCTTTTCATTATGTCTGTGTAGATTCCCATTCATCCAGGTCGTGGTTATCTTGAAGATTCAACATTGAGGCAAGTGGACTGTGTTCAGTTTTGGCAAGACGTTTTGCTGGTTATGCACATCACAGGGTGATTCAGCCCATGAGAGTCGTTACCCTGAATGGGTCGTTAACTCCTCCTGTCATGTGAGGTGACATTCACATGCTCCCAGGTGTGAATGTCTGTTCATTTCAAGCCTGGAAACACTGATGCAGAAGTTAGTCCATCCCAAAACGCATAGACATAAACAAAGCAATGCGGTGTATGCAGTCCAGGAATGCTCAGATGTGTATATTGGGGAAATTAAACAACCACTTCACAAGCGTATGGCTCAACACAGGAGAGCCTCCTCCTCAGGTCAGGAACCAGCTGTCCACCTTCACTTAAAGGTGTAGTCAGCGATCTTCTAATCTTCTAATCTAATGCACTATTTGTCAAATTCACCGTATTTCTCCTCTCCATCCACAAGATGTCCCCACTGACAGCATGTTGAAAAAAAAGTCCGGTTTCAATACACAGCCTTGACTCTGAATTTCAGCAGGTAAATACTGTGGCTCGGGCCGAGTTACCAAAACAGAGTACACCCCCCCCCCCCACATCCAGGGGGCGATCATACTCATGCGCAGATCAGACCGAGGGGGGAGGGGAAGTAGTAGGTTGTGTAGCGTCCGTAGTTAGCGTAAGAGAGAGATACAATATGTGCATTCCGATGGCTGAAAAACAGCCCAAAAGAAAAAGGTCAGAGGAGTGAAAAGTGGAAAAAAGAAGGGCTATGACCATGAAAGAGCGAAGACCCGGGTCAACATTGGTGTTGTTTTCCGACAGTGGAGGGAACTCTGCAAATTGAAATACCTGAAAACAGACGAGGATGTCGCCATCTGTCTGCTGGATAGGTAAGCAACATTAGCTTTTTGGTGCTTCACATAACAGTAACAGCCGCCGGGCATTTATCTTATTGTCTAATCTGCCAGAATGCACTGTTGTTGTGATGTTATCAATAATGACAGTCGAGTTGTCTGACGAGTCGGGGCTACCTTAGCTATGTTGGTCAGCTATGCAGTTTCTACAGCCGTTTCTATGACGATGCATGTCCATCAGCTTTCGGGGGTGGAGCCAGGGGTGAGGTATGAAGGGAGAGGCAGGTCTACATTTGTTTATGAACAACCTCTCCACTTGTTTTCTCCCACATCGCTGACTACACCTTTAAAGGACACGTGACACTGTTTGGAGGACAGCTATGTGCAGGTTTTGGTGAGAGAGGAAAGATGGTTTGAAAGAGGAGTTAAAGAAGCCATCTTCACCAGACCAGAGAAACCTTCTCTGAACAGAGGGGGTGGACTCAGACACAAACTCTCAGCCACATACAGTGCCATGCTAAGCTCTTTACCCAGAGAGTTCTCCAAACATTCACACCTGGGAGCATGCGACCATAACACCTCACATGACAGAAGGAGGTAACGACCCATTTAGGGCAACGATTCTCGGGGGCTGAATCACCCTGTGAAGAGTTTCTATGAGTCTTTTCTACAACTCCTCCCCTTCTATTGTTGTTGTCTTTGTTCTCTAGAAAGATAAATATCTGCTGCCTTGGTCAGTTCTTTGGAACTGAAGAAGCTTTTTGGATGAGGAGCAAAACGTCTTCCCAAAACTGAACACAGGCCAGTCGCCTCGATTTTGAAACTTCAAGATAAGTCTTTTCATGAATCTAAAAGATACATGAGGAGCAAAAGTGGTTACTATCCCTAGAAAGATCTCCCAATTATCTCTCTGGGCATTGGTTGTTTTTCCTCTTTTGTGCATCCCTGTAAACAACAGATTGTCACGCTGTCTGGCCTCTATGCACTGGCTATTTCAGTCTGGTCTATGTAAATGTTTTCAGTTTGTGAGTCATGTTAAAGCAGCCAAACTCATCTGACAGAGTTAGTGATATTTCTGTTCCGCATTGATGACACTTCCTGTTACTTTCAGCAGTAATTAGACTTCAGAGACACAGGAACTCTTCTTTCTTATTGTTGTAATGTGACTTGTCCGTCAAGGTGACTGCAGTGACTGAGCTGCCATGACAGACACAGCATGTTTTCTTGCTGACATGTAAAATTGTAATCCATCTTTTCATTTACTCTACCACTTCACTTTCAGGGTCAAGGGCAGCCTATCTCTGCTGACATTAGGTGAAAGGTAGGGGAACAGCCTGAAACTGTCGCCAACCAATTGAAGAGTCACATAGAGCGATAGACAAAAATGTGCGCCCATGTAAATTTGCTTCTGGCAAACAAAACTCTGTTATTACAAATGAAAAGCCAAACTGGATGAAGAATTTAAAAATTTTCATTCAAAAATGTTGATTACCAAGCCTAAACAGTCACAGCCATGACATCTACCTGGACTTGTCCATTGTTCTCTATAAATCTAAGAAATGCATTTAAGACCGCTGTGGTGACTTTTCTTAGCTGAAACTGGGGAGTTTTCCAGACCGGTGGAGGTAGAGGATGGGCTGCATGAACCCTGTAAGCAAAGCAACACTTAAAAAACAGCAAAGGATGTTGTAAAATAGTTCTTGTGAAATGCAGCATTGCAGAGGAATGGCAGCCATGTACGAAAAGAAATTAATAGTCATAGAAGACGTGATGATTGAAATGATTTTAAAGGCCCGCCTCTTCATTGTGTTGCTAGTTCCCCTCCCTGTTTCTCCATCTCCTGGCCCGGGACGTTTCAGAGCCTGGAGGACTGAGAGGCAGCAGAAAAGCATCACAAAGAGGAACAACAAAGTCTGAGTAAAATACAGATAGAGATACACAGGAATCCCAAAGGTGTAGCAGTTATATATGCAAGAAAGCAAATTAAACAGCCAGAGGACACAGCAACATGCCACTCTGTATCTGAGGGGTTTGAACCGCAGATATAACACAGGGTGGATGACCCCCATGTAGTACTCCACACAGATGCAGCACTGGAAGAGAGGACGGGCTGTGAAGAGAGAGCCAAGAGAGAAGAGGTAGACCGACATAATGATATGATACTGTAAACGCACATACACTGTGAACCACATGCCAGAGAGACCATACAAGAACTCAGACAAAGCCAAGTTAAGGGAAAAGAAGTCGGAGGCCAACTTCTCTCTGGAAGCTCCCAGTATCAGCCAGATGACGTAACCATTTGGGGGGACACTGAGGATTGTGTTGGTCATAGATGCCCCCATTCCCAGTTTAAACAAGGTAACAAAGCTGGCTGGTGGAAGACGTTCTGCAATGGTTGTGTTCATTCTGAGGCTGTGAATGAGAAGAAGAGAGTTTAATGTCTTGTTGATTATCCGGATAACATGGTTACTGTATAGATAAAAATCTAAGCACAGGGATTATATTGATTAAAAAGGAGGTCAAACTCATGTTTCATGATTCAATCACACAAACCATATTAATTTGAAACTGTGTAATTCAGGTCTGCAGTCTGATGCACCAGACTGCTTAAAGAACTTGATTGAACTGAAATAACTAAATAAACTAGAAAAGCACTCGGAGAGCGCAGACCTCTGCCAGCGCCACAGTCCTCTCCCATATTGTGATTTTCACCATAAATATTAGTCCTACCTTTTTTTCATCTAAATATTTAGATTCTTTGACCATGAAAACATACCATTAGCAATTGGTTTCATAATGATATCTATTTTGGTTCAGTAGTTATTAATGTAAATCGCATTTTTCGTCATGGCGAAACCAGACGGTGATCCGAATCAACACCAAAATTGAATCATTTCTCCCTTTTCCCATGCTGAACATTTCCTGAAAATTTTATCAAAATCCATCCATTACTTTTTGAGTTATTTTGTTCACAGACGGACAGACAGACTCTCCCGAAAACATAACCTCCTGGCGGAGGTAATAAATTGAGGTAAATGATCTAAGATTATATGGTAAGAATGATGAGTTTAAATATGTGTTTCAAGAAAACATGTTATGATGTAAAATTAAAATATATATATATACATAACTAGAGTTACCTTTAAATAAAAGAAAAATATATATGTATGCAAAAGCAAGAAAAAATAGGAAAGGTCTTGAGTTTGCTTTCAAAAATACAGACATGTTGTCCCCCGTTCAGGTCTACAGGCAGGCTGTTCAACAGAAATGGGCTGTTATAACAAAAACTGCCTCACCGAGTCTTTCTTTAAACTTTTGGCATAACTAAAAAAAAAAAAAAAAAAACACCACCCAAAGAACTGAGGGCTCTGACAGACTCACATGATAAAGCAAATCAAATAGTAAATCTTGACCAAGATTGTTAAGAGATTGAATAACAGAACTTAAAAGTCTATCAAAGTCCATTTGAAACTGACTTTAAAATTGGAGTGATATCTGTTCCTGATTTATCTTATGTATTGTAGAGACACTAAGAAGACCCCCCAAGCCTTTGTTCCTCCTCACTCTGACCTTCCAGAGAGTACTCACTGCAAATCAGGTCTGATGAAAGACCTGTTCTGACCTCGGCCTATGTTAAAACCTGCTAAGTCATTCGAGGGTTTTCTGTGGTTATTAAAAACTTCAGTTCAGTATGGCTACTCTTCAAACTCACATGCACGAGTTAGTGTTGATCAGTTTTCTGGAGTCCTGGTGATGCAGCCTTGATGTTAAAGTTCAGTCTGACACAGAGAGCCGAGGATTCTCTTCATATCCAGTTTATTGTTGACACATTCAAATAAACTAAAACAATAATCTGTCAACAGGCTGACATGACAGACATGTTTTCAATGGGATAAGAAATTGGTTCACTCAGCAAGCTCACAAATGTATTCAAATATTGAAGCAGAACTTAATCAGAGTTTGGTCTCTGAGCTCTGAGTCCACATCACAGCCTGCAGATCTATTTACAAGTAGCATTTAAATAATCCACTTAAGGCTTTGTTGGGTTTTACATAATAATTTTTTGCAATGCTTCCTCTGTGTGATAGAGTATCTCTATGAACAAGACAATGAGTCTTCTACCTCACACCATATTTACGGTGCCAATAGCTGCTTGTTCCCTAAGATTGACCTTCCAGCATGACGTCCTACTAATATCATTCGTTTCAGTCCTTTGGTTTGCGAGTCCAGCACAGAGCAGAGACCACAGAAAGAACGTGGACTTGTCGCCCAAAACGGAGACAAATGAACCAATCACCACACAGTCAACCAATCAGAGCAGACCTGGCCCACAGTGGGAGGGGAGCCTCAAAGGGGTAAGGGGTACAATGAAGATGGATGACCTACTTCTTAATATGAAGCAGTTTCTTTGACAGTGTTACGTGAGAACATGCACAACTAGAAGTGCTCCTAGAATGCAAACATTTGTCAAGGCACTTCCCTACAATGTTTGACATGTTATTGTCAAAAATGTTGAAGACTTCCTTAACTCGTCTGTTCATAAATCCTTAAGAAAATTCCTGGATCCACATCTGGATTGTACCACCACTAAAATGTAATCAGTGAAGCATTGCGGAGGTTCAGTCATGCTCTGGGGCTGTTTCGCTTCTTTACCTTAAAGTCTGAGGAAGAGGTGTTCTGCTCGAAATGTCACTGTTTAAAATAAAAAAAATCCAAGGAAGCTGCTTCTTGGTGTGCGGATCTCCTTGCACATTTAACTGTAAAATAATAGAATAAAATAAAAACACAAAAGCATTGCCTCATCTTAGTCTATCTCAAACTGTAAAAATAAAACAAATCGCTGATGTTTAATGTCTTTCAATAAACTGACCTTACTGGAGTCATTTTTTATTCTATGAGGAGAGAATCTGATTGAACACACAGACTTGCTTTGCGTGCTTTCCAGTGCTTCACTTGCTGGTTAATAACATGACTGTGATTGGTGACTTGTTTGGATTGTGGCCTGTCAAGTGTAGAGAGGAGCGGGGACAGACCCAAATCAGAACATATTAGTGTTTTTGGAAATTTGTAGGGACACGAGGCCAGAGAACAGGACGCCTCTGGGAAATTGGGACATCTGATCACCCCAAGTTAAACATGTATCATCTTTAGCTTTACTTCTCTAACCATTTGGGGTGATCTGGCACCCTACGCCTGTACTGTCTCTGCTTCAGGCACATACTGCAGTCAGTTGAGAAGCATTTCACATCAATTCATCACTTAACAAACATCCTCCAAACCCATCTATGCGATGTGTTTGATCTGAACCTGTGCAGACTGTGTTGAGCAGCTCTCTGGAGTTCTGCAGATGCAGTACTGAAGAGAAATGTTTTTCAGTAGTCACCTGGAGTTCTGCTTGATTATATTAGAGATTAATTCATATTAGATATAACTTTAATTATAGCCTTTGAAAAACTCACTTTGGGAAATTGGCATTCCAGTAGCAGTTGTGTATCACACTGGCTACCACAGACTGGTCAAACATCTGCTGGAGTTTCCCACAGATCTTAAAAGCTCACATACTCCACAGGAAGTCCAGCCTGTTCTATCCCTTCCTGTGCAGGTGGTCAGTGTGGACTGTCCAGTCCAGTTTTCTGTCCAACCCCAGGCTGAGGTACCCATAGGAGTCCCGACCACCACCTTGACTCCCTCAATCAAAACTGGTCATGGTCTTGGTCTGAAGCTCCTAAAGTCAATAACCAGCTCCTTTGTCTTTTAGGTGCTGGGCTATAGGTGGTTTGTGCAGCACCAGACAGCAAAGTCCCTCTCTAGGCTCCTGTGCTCCTCCTCTCTTGTTGTCCATGATGATCCAACAATGGCTGTTTCATCAGCAAACTTCTGGATGTGATACAGCTCAGAGTTGTTGCAAAAGTCTGTGGTCAGGGAGAAGAGAAGAGGGGGCAGCACCATGCCCTTGCTACAACTAGTCAGATGGTGGCTCCTCCAGCCTGACATACTACAGCCTGCCAGCAAGGTAGCAGGAGATCCAGGTGACCAGGCAGAGGTCCAAACACATCCTATTCAGTATGTTCTGAACCACAAAGAGCTGGATGGTGTTGAAGGCTCTTGAGAAGTCCAGGAGGAGAATTCTCACCATTCTGCGTCCCTTATCCAGGTGAACTTGGTTTGGCGGGTAGATTGTGGCAACCTCACACCATCACCTGCCTGCTATGCAAGCTGTAGACCATCCTGGGCGTGTTGCACTTATACTGCATTCACACCGCAAACGACCCAGCTACCAAAGTCGCGTCGCCCACTGACGTAGCGTCGCACGTGCATAAATACCTCATTTTGGTCACCGCTGCCTTCGGCCGTCGCTCGGTGACGTCACGTCCGCTCGAGTTTCACTGTGATCATATCATATATCACATCATAGGATGTATAAGCGGACATTATTCCAGCTGTATCCTTTTCATTCACTTATCAAACACAAACACTGCAGCTGATGCCCTGCAGCAGCAGCATCTGTGAGTTTACCGCGGTCCGTCTAGGCGTAACTAACGTCCTCACTGACATTAGTTCCGCCTAGACGGAACTCATCCGCCCTGTAGTCAGGATGAATAACTGTCTGTCTCAGGTACCGTCACACGTACACACACCTCTGATTGGCTGTTGCTGCACAGCCACACACGACATCGCCTGAATAGATCAACTTTTTTTAACTTTGACATCGCACGACGAGTGAAGTGATCGTCTTGTATGCGGCTGTCGCATCGTGGGAGGGTTAGCCCCGCCCTATCGCGGCTGTACATTGACTATGAATGGAGAGTGATCACAGAGTTAGTACAAGTAGCATCTGGTGTGAACGCACCTTTAGGGTCTGAGGAGGCTGAGACAGAGCTGCTCCAATGTCTTCATCAGATGTGAGGTGAGTGGCACTGGTCTGAAGTCATTCAGCTCACTGGACCGGTTCTTTTTAGTAACTGGAGAACGATGCAGGATGTCTTCCAGAGGTGGACACTCTCCCGTGCTGCAGGCTCTGGATTCAGTTCAGCAGTGCAGGCCTTCAGTAGTCGGGGAAGCACCTTGTCAGCACCTGCAGCTTTCCTGGGGTGTAGCATCCTCAGCTGTCCTCTGATCTGGTCTACAATGATGTATGGGGGAGGCTGTGTCGAAGTGGAGGAGGAGGAAAGGGCTGTTGATGTGATGTCAGAGGGGAGGAGCACTGTGGGAGGAAGGAGAGGTGGCTGCAGTGAGGGAGAACATGGGCGGGGGGCATGGACTTGTTGAACCAGTGTTACACACTTCATTTGGGGACACGTCATTGAATTCTGTGGACAGTTGGAGTTCTGTTGTTTTCAATAAATTATAAGCATATTAGGTCATTATAACTGCAGGGATTCATTTTTGATCCACTAAAGGAGACTGAGAGAATCATTAATAAGTCCCTAAGGCTGTCAGATGAGTGTGGTCACCTTATGATGATTCAAAAAACTTATGAACAAGAGTAGATTTGCTGAATGGCTGATCACAAGTCAGTCAGTGTGTGGATCAGCTGTTTATGCTGCTTCCCACTGAGTGCCCTGCTTTTGTTCAGAAATGGTTTGGAGTGTTGAGCCTGATCTGGCATGTGTATCTACTGTCAATATTAAAGAAAAGAGTGCACTCCATGCAGTATTGTTCTGTGAGACATTCTTCATTGTGTGACAAGGTCAAAAAATATATCAGATTTTATCCTCAGTTGTATGTATGCGTGCCTTTTTTTATTGTAGCTTTTACTGGATGCGGTGCTTTTATGTGCATTGTTTGATAGATTTTACTTTTTGGTTGTTTTTCATTGATTGTTTTTTATCTGTATAGATTGAGACTGAGCACTGGCTCTACTCGGGCTGCAGAGGAGAAACAGGTGTGTTAAGTATGCAAAAGACAGAAGAGGAGCTGTGTCCAATAACCAACAACAGCATATGGTGTGAGAATCAACGCCAAGGAAGTGACCTAGGTCAGCAGCCCAAACACGGACGTCACAAGGTGGCATTCAGCAACTAGAAAGCACTCGGAGAGCTCAGACCTCCGCCAGCACCACAGTCCTCTCCTGTAGTGTGATTTTCACCATAAATATTAGTCCTACCTTTATTTCATCTAAATATTTAGAATCCTTGACCATGAAAACATACCATTAGCAATTGGATTCATAATGATATCTATTTTAGTTCAGTAGTTATTCACCAAAATCACATTTTTCGTCAGGCCGGCCAGATGCTGATCCCGATCAACACCAAAATTGAATCAGTTCTTCCTTTTCCCATGCTGAACATTTCCTGAAAATTTAATCAAAATCCATCCATAACTTTTTGACTTATTTTGTTCACAGATGGACAGACGGACAAATGGACGGACAGACGGACGGACAAACTCTCACGAAAACATTACTGTTTGGCGGAGGTAAATATGGCACAAAGAGTGAAGTCACATGTAAATGATCAAATTCTTGGCATAGTCAAATCCATTGTAAAAATAATCAGTCACAAAGCTGGTATTTTAAAATTTTATTTTCATAGTGGGTTGTCTTATTTGTTTGTCTAATTCATTCAATTCATCAAGAAAAATCAGTCACACTGCTTATAACCTTTTGTGTTTTAAGAAATTAATGCAAAAGCAGAACATAGTTCAAGCAGGGAAATAGCAATTAAAGACCAAGTACAGCTGAGGATGGCTAACAAATATCTAAGGGAATACATATCATGTTTATATCTTTTTGTTTTTCAGGCACCCTGTCACCATGTAAAGGACAAAACCAAACAAACTAATGTAACTTCATTTGCAAACTTTCAGTCACATATGATTTCCTGTAGAAGGGACCTCAAAACGTACACATCACTCTAGCTTTACTCACTCTATAAAAGCTTATTCATGATACATGTGAACATTTCCCTTTGCAGAGACTGGGGAGCTTCCCAGACCTGTGGAGGTAGAGGACGGGCTGTATCAACCCTGTTATCAGAGCAACACTTAACAAAGAACTGTAAATGCGATAAAATTCAAAACCTGGAAAGCAGCATTGCAGAGGAACACCAGTCATATACAAAATGAAATTTTGTATATATGAAAGTTGTGATGATTAAGATTATTTTAAAGGCCCGTCTCTTCATTGCATTGCTTGTCCTCTTCCCTGTCTCACCATCTCCTGGCCCGGGACGTTTCAGAGCCTGAAGGACTGAGAGGCAGCAGAAAAGCATCACACAGAAGAACAAGAAATTCTGAATGAAGTAACCATAGAGATACAAAAGTTCCATATTAGTGTATGCCTGGTACATGCGAGAAAGCAAAATGAAAAACCAGAGGACACAGCAACAAGCCACTCTGTATCTCAGGTGTTTGAACCGCAGATATAACACCGGGTGGAAGACCCCCATGTAGTACTCCACACAGATGCAGCACTGGAAGAGAGGACGGGCTGTGTAGAGAAAGCCAAAAGAGAAACTGGCATCCTAGTAACTGATTTTCAAGTGGGAATACATTGAAAGAAGAAACCATACACCAGACAGAGCAAACAAGAACTCGGACAAAGCCAGGTTAAGGGAAAAGATATCCAAGGATATCTTCTCTCTGGAAGCTCTCAATATCAGCCAGATGACGTAGCCATTCAGGGGGACACTGAGGATCACGTTGGTCATGGATGTCACCTTCACCAATGCTAAGAAACTAAGGAAGCTGGCACTGAATGATGAGTAATCCTCCACAATGGTTGTGTTCATTTTTTTGGCTGTGAACAAGAAGAGAACAACATCAAACACTGGAACAAAATTTACTGCCCTATAGTATGCAAAGAGTTTTTTTGTGTGAAGTGTGTTCCCAGATTTCAGCTTGATGCAGGTGTCATTTTTTACTCAAGCAGTTTAAGTAGCAAATGATCATTATGCGCTCCTGGAGGAGTCTGGGGTCAAAGCTGATGTGTTCCTAACTTCACTCCAAAACTGGCTGCACACTGAACCTCCTTAATCCCAGGCTGAAGTCCACGGTGAAATGTTTCTGCTACTCTGAGGATGCATGAGAGCTCAAAACACACTTTACCTAACCTGTTTTACTCACATGTGATGGACAGCCACACTCATCGACTGTGAAATAGCAAAGCATCTGCTCAAAATTT
This sequence comes from Scarus forsteni, assembly GCA_036419115.1. Classification (NCBI taxonomy): domain Eukaryota; kingdom Metazoa; phylum Chordata; class Actinopteri; order Labriformes; family Labridae; genus Scarus; species Scarus forsteni. The sequence goes on from JAZDUH010000316.1 coordinate 2,909,580, forward strand.
AAATTCTTGGTTAAAAACTACAGAGAGGGCTATTCCGGTGCACCCCAATTCGTACAATACTCCCAGAAATAAGAAAAACACTTTCAATTGAAGACTGTCACACAACTGGTTAATACTTTTTGTGAGGATTTTAATTTTTTTAGATTCATAAAATCTAATTACCAAGGAAAAACATAACCAAAAGCATAGGTTTCTAAACATATGAAAAAAGGAAAACATGAATGCAATATAACTTAATTGCTGAACGGCTCTATGATATCAGCTGTCAAACCTGCTTCATCCACTGAAAAAGAGAACACAGTGCTGACACCAAAAAGCCAACAAAACCTCTACACTGCATCACTTTATGTGCTATCCTTCCTTTCAAACCAAACACCTTAAAAGTGGGTGGATGTCAGGTTAAAATTACTATTTCTGACTATGTTGAGATACACCTTCAAAGTCCTGGGAGGGTTCACTCAGTTATTGCTAAATACTTTCGTTTAGTTTAGGCTATTATTTTAACTAACATGCTCAAGTTCGTGTTGATCAGTTTTCTGGAGTCCTGGTGATGCAGCCTTGAAGATAAAGTTCAGTCTGACACAGAGAGCCTGGTATTCTCTTCATATCCAGTTTATTGTTGACACAATGAAATTCGCTAAAACAATAATCTGACATCAGGCTGACATGACAAACATGTTTGGGAAATGAATGGGTCCTGTTTTGTTTGCCTTATACAGCAAGCTGACAAATGTATTTAAATTTTTCATGAAACAGCAGAATGAATTAGAGTTTGGTTTTTAACCTCATCAATCCAGCAGATCTATTCTAAGCCTTCTATAGTTTTACATGCGCTTTAGTGGGTTTAATATGCCTCCATTGTTTGATACAGGAACGGGGCGTGAAGTGGCCTCTCCCGTAGGTGTTATAGAACACGTCTGACTGAGCTGGTGGCTGACTACGGGGGAAACGGCTGTTTTGTTTTGGGTCGGGTTGAGTTTTGCTTCTGCTTCTGCTTCTGCTACTGCTACTGCTACTGCTACTGCTACTGCTCCTGCTTCTGCTTCTGTTTGGTGGCTGGGTCGCTTCGCCCCTCTGGCTGGTTTTACTCGGCTCTGCAGCCTTGCCGTGGGTGCGGGGTTTCGCCTGGTCCTGAGGCTGCGCTGCCCTGCTAGGACCCCGTCGTTGGCACCCCCCCCTGCCGGAGCACGCCGCCAACTCCGCAGTTGAACTCTTTTACGAACCATTACAAGTGGATGAACTTTTAAGAACTGTCTGGGATGGGGAGTTAAGTTGGTTACAGTTATACTTTACCTTTGAGTTACGTTGTTGGTTTTTGGTTTGGGGTTTAATTGAACATAATTATTTTTGAGTTCTTTTCTTTTGTGTGTGTGATTTGAATGTTTTCTTTTTTTGGGGGGTGGGGGTTTGAATAGTTTATTTTTGGGGGTTTATGTGTATTTTCGGAGGTTTATTTGAGTATATTCTTTTTGGGATTTAATTGAATATTTCCTTTTTGGGGTTTATTTGAACATCTTGTTTTGGGGGTTTATGCATATTTTCAGAGGTTTATTTGAGTATTATAGCATAAATTAGTAACCCTTTTCGTTTCTGTGTTTGATTCTTGAATGGTTTGATTTGCTTTATTCTTTCATTATTTGAGGTGATTAGTTACTCTCCTTAAGTAAGATTGTTTTCTTTTGCCTGTTTATTTCCTTTGTTTGGATAATCTGAGTTTGTTAATTTGTTAGTATTAATTTTGTCTTTTTCTTTGAGAATCCTTGTTTCCTAGTGCTTTGGCCCATCTAATTTTGTTTTCCCCCTTTCAGAGCTGAGCGCCACGGGTGGAGGCGTTGGTGTCCAGGGTGGTGGTGTCCCCTCTTCTGGTGTGCTGTGTTCCCTGGTTTTGGCCCCTTCACGTCCGTGCGATTGAGTGTGTGCCTGACACGAGCGCCTGGGGTGCTTTAATTTAATTTAGGTTTTTTTGGGATGCCCCTTCTCCATCGCCCCTCTTCACCCCTGGTAAGCCTCAGCTTCTGACTGGGTTCCCCTCCTTCCTCATCCCTTTAAGCAATTTTAAAAGTTTCCATTGTTGCCTATTTAAATAAAGATTATTATTTTTTGTACTGGAACCACGCCTCCTGCCTGTTCAGTGACGGACCTGTGTCCTTAGTGTGCAGAGTAAATTCTTTGGGTGAAATTCCCAAAGTGGCGTTGTTGGATAACTCTTAAGTATTGGTGTGTTCATAAGCCGAGGGATAATTCCTCGCACCTCAAACCCCTGTTACATATATATATATATATATATATATATATATATATATATATATATATATATATATATATATATATATATATATATACATATATATATATATATACAGGGCTTGACATTAACACCCGCCAACCCGCCAATTGCGGGTGGATTTCGGCAGTGGCTGGTAACACCGCCGCTCCCACTAGCCACTTTGGCGGGTTGAATTTTATGTACACGTTTAATTGTAGTTTTCTCAAACGGCATCTGAAATAATAAACCAATAGCAATATAAGACCACGACACTACAACTCCCGTGAGCACTGCCTGCATAAAGTGTTTGCTCATCATTGGTCCATTCGTGGAAGCCTTTGCGACGTCACTGCTGACAGGGGGTCAGGTCAGACTCGGGTCAAAAGATAAGCAGAGGAGCGATGTGGCGGCATTTCCAAGGAGTTACGAGACCCGGAGAGAAACAAGAGAAAACCCGATGAACCGAAGGATGAGGAGACGAAAAAGAAAAGATTTTTTAATGAAAAATGGAAGACAGGTCGAGAATGGCTGGTGTATGACCTGGGAGAGAAGGTGATGTTCTGCTCTGACTGTCGGACAGGTCCTCAGGTATTCAGCTCTGATAAAGTTGTGTGTAACATTGTGCTCCTTTCATATGAAGATATGCAGTATATTAAGACAAAGTAATTAAAATAGTAGTTTGTTATTGCTTATAATAAAATGGTAAAGGGGTACAGAAGATTAATTGAACGGATAAAAACTCAGCAAGAGACACTGTCTGCTTAAATATTTATTAACGATTGTAAATCAGAAAATCATTTCTTTTTTCATGAGAATGACAATGAGGGAGAAGTCAATTAAATTTCCTCAGGGCTTTCATTGATGTAGTCTTGTTTTAAGTGTGCATAGGGGTCATTTACATTTAAAGAGGTTGTAAATCTTCTTTAAGTAAACTTTAGCATGTCATCATCGGCTTTAATCATATTGAACATAATTATCCAATAACAAATTATGGCTAGTGAAAATACTGAGTGGCTAGTAACTCTTGGAAACCACTAGCCACAGTGGCTGATGAGCAAAAAAGTTAATGTCAAGCCCTGCATATATATATATATATATATATATGTATATATATATATATATATATATATATTTATATATATATATATATATATATATATATATATATATATATACATATATATATTTCAGTGGCGGCTGCTGGTCAGTCAAGGAGGGGAAGCTCATTTTTTTTTCTGGCCTACATCATAAATTTGTTTATTTATGTAAATGATCTGTGACCCTGTTGTACCAACTAGGTGTCTTTTCCGCGGATTTTTTTCCCCAAAACTAGGTTTACATTTCAAAAAAATGTACTAAATGACTACGTTTCAAATTAATTATGGACGTTACCCGCTCAGGACACTTGGATTACAGCGGACGAGCAGTATGAAGGAAAATAGGCACGTTTTTGTGGACTTTTATGGACCTTTTTCTTCGGGTCTGGCTGCCCCCTGTTAGATGGATGTTTGTTGACAGCGAAAATCCCCCCGGACCCCCGGCTGCATTTGAGACATCAAAAAAGTGCTCCAGAGTGTTGCTCAGCATGAGGGTGAGTAGAAATGAGGCCAAATTGTTGTTTGGGTGTAGTGTTCCTTTAAGCCTGACCCATCAGCTGAGAGCCAGTTCTTTCAATCACAGTCAAACTTTATTAAAAAGTGCTTTTCTTACATACAACACTTCTCAAAGTGCTTTACATAGAAAGAATAAAAACATTCCCTCAAACCCACCTACACACCCCTATTTTACATAAACACCTACCAACATGCATGGACGTAATGTTTCAATTATACATACTTACACATACACACACAGATACTAAAATAGCGGTAAAAAGGCTAAGAACAAGAACAAGAGGCTGAGTACAGATGAACCAGGTGAGAAAGTGCCTTCAGAGGAGCTGTCTGCACCAGGAGCAGAGAGTGAACCACAGCCACAAGATGCAGAACCCCGAGGAGAGATGATGAACCTCAAAACTCCTTCAGCAACCTATGAGACGGAGCCCTGCGCAGAGGGCCCCAAAGAGGAAACACTGGGGATCCTAATGATAAAAGAATTAAATATGCAAAAACTAAAATGTGAATAAAAACGAAGTACCAGACCATAAAATAGTCCAACTAAAACATTAAGGTAAAAAAAGATAAATGCATACACAAAACAATGTGAAAGACTACAATAAATAAATGTAAAAAATAAAATCTTAATTAAAAGCTAAGGCAAAGGTGTATTTTGAGCCTATTCTTAAAAACATGAATGTTCTCTGCCGCCCTGACGTCCCCTGACATACTGTTCCATGGCAGAGGGCCATAAAACTGGAAAGACGCCTCGCCATGTGTGTGTGTCCTAGGGCTGGGACGATTCACTTTTCTCCCGATACGATTTATTGCGATTTTTTTAGGTGCCGATACGATTTAAATTGCGATTCTACGATATTGCCGATTTTTGCAATCTTTAGTTAGCTTTTTTAAAACCAGTGAAAAAGATGAACAATGATGATGCCTACAGACTATATCAGGAAAAATACACATCACATGTGAGTCTGTATTTAGGATTTATTCAGCAATATATTTTAACCAGCTGTTTATGCTCCCTCTCTTCAAAAGCCTGGATTGCATATAAAAAGTAGCTTATTATCCCTTCAGGCAACAGAGTTTTTTCAAGAAATATTCAATTTTGCTATCAAGATTTAAAAAGGCTATAGTTTCAAAGTGGTTGGTTTTCCCAGCCATCATCATCACTGTAATTTACGGGCCGAGCATGAACGCCTCTGCTGCCTGCACTGTTTACCCCCGGCTTCTCCCTCGTTTGACCAGAGCTCTGCGGTCTCATTCTCCGCTAACACCGTCACTTTTCGTGGTGTTTTGAGCTTCCCTGCATCCCAGACTATGTACACTCTTCGGCAGTCGCCATGGAGAGGAAAAGCTCTCGGTATGTACTGCTCCGGGACTGTAATGGCGCGCGGAGCCGCTCCCGCTGCGCGCACACGCTGCCAGTTTGGTTCTCACTGGACGACTGACCGTCATCCTCAGAGAGTAAATATTCCTCAGATTCAGAGTCAGACAGTACTTGACAAAGTACTCTCGGCATCGTGAGTACTCTCTGTCACTCTGTGTCTCTCTCTCTGCTCCGCTCCACAGCCTCTACAGCCACACTCGCGTCCCTCGGTCCGGTGTGTGTGTTTTAAAATAAATATATACGCCAAAACTTTGAATAGAAACCTGTCACCTGCCCACTGTCTGCTGGTGAAAAGTAGTAAATCTACTCAGCACTATTTTAACAGCTATGGCCTATTTTATCCAGCAATGTCGCTTGCCTCAGTTTGGCGACTTTAGCGCCTATAGAGTGTGAGTGTGCGTGTGTCTGTAGGGGGGGGGGGGGATATCGATTTTTGTATAAAAATATCGATTTTAAAATCGGCAGACAAAAAATCGCGATACTTAGGTGTATCGATTTTTTCTCCCACTCCTAGTGTGTCCTGACTTTTGTGATTACTTTGAAGCATTGTTAAAAAAAAACAGTGGTCCTAGATCTTAAACTGTCTGACTCATCCCTACTTGGTGATACCAGCAACCCAAGGTTGTGGTAAAACTCTTTGAAGAAAGAATTTGATCTAATACACAGACTTGCTTTGCATGTTCTTAAGTTCTTCACTTTTTCCATAATAACATGACTGTGATTGGTGACTTGGTTGGATTGCTGCCTGGGATTCCAGTAGCAGTAGAGTTTTCCACAGACTAGTAAAACCTGCTCTATCCCTTCCTGTAAAGGTGGTCAGCGTGGACTGTCCAATCCAGTTTTTTGTCTAGCCACAGGCCGAGGCACTTACAGCAGTCCACCGCCTCCACCTTGACTCCCTCAATCAGAAATGGTCGTGGTTTTTGTCTGGACCTCCCAAAGTCAATGACCAGCTCCTTTGTCTTTGAGATGTTGAGCTGTAGGTGGTTTGTGAAGCACCAGACAGCAAAGTCCCTCTCTAGGCTCCTGAACTTCCCCCTTTCTGTCTTTCCTGATGCCTCCAAAAATGGCTGTGTCATCAGTAAACTTCTGGATGTATCCCAGCTCAGAGTTGTAGCAAAAGTCTGCAGTGTACAGGGTGAATAGAAGAGGAGCCAGCACCATGCCCTGGGGTGCTCCGGTGTTGCAGATCAGTGTCAGAGGTGGTGTCCTTTAGCATGAAGTACTGCGGCCCCTCAGTGAGGTAGCTGGACATCCAGGTGAGCAGGCAGGGGTCCACTCACATCCTATTCAGTTTTTCCTGAACCCCAAGGGGCTGAAAAGTGTTGAAGGTGCTTGAGAAGCCCAGGAAAAGAATCCTGACCATTCTACATCCCTTATCCAGGTGAACTGAGTTAAGCAGGTAGAGGATGTCATCCTCAACACCAACACCTACCTGCAATGCAAAGTATAGACCATCCAGGGGTGTTGCACCTGGAGTCTGACTGACAGAGACAGAGCTGCTCCAAAATCTTCATCAAGTGTGAAGTGAGAGCCACTGGCTGGAAGTCATTCAGCTTACCGGTTCGCTTCTTTTTAGGAACTGGAGCAATTCAGGATGTCTCCCAGAGAGTGGGCACTCTCCCTAGGCATAGGCTGCAGCTGTTCTTCATGCAAGCTAGGTTTGGTAGTCAAGAAACTCCAGCCCAGGAAAACCATGACTATCAAGACAGATTCAGGCGGCACCTCATGTAGTAGCGGGGCAGGACACTTCTTCACTTCAGGACTATTCTTGAGCAAGCATATTGGTCAGGATGTCTGTCTCCTTTAGAGTGACTGCTGGTTGGAGGAAGGCTGGGGATGCTTGGAGTGGTGGACGAAGGATTCGCTGTGGTTTTTAGGAAACTTTTATGAGGACATGAACCCAGAATTCACCTCCGTGTAACCACTTCATTCCATTTTTTACACACCCAAGTTTGCCATAAATGATCATGTTTTGACAATAAATGCATGTGATGGTGTACCTTGTTTCCTGTCTGTTGTGTTAACTCTCCACCTGATTACCTTCGCCAAGGAGATTATGTTATTGCCAGTATCTGTTTTTTTGTTTGTTTCTCTGTTAGCAACATAACTCAAAAAGTTATGTGCAGATTGGGACAAGGAACAAATGATCAGATTTTGGGTGTGATCCAGATCACCATCTGGATCCAGGAATTTTTTAAAGGATTCTTTAACAATGGGAGATAGGACAATTTTCGTTATTTGTGAATATTTGTATGTTTTCATGGTCAAGGAATCTAAACATTTCGATGAGATAAGGGTATGACTAATATTTATGGTGAAAATCACAATATGGATGAGGACTGTGGTGCTGGCTGAGGTCTGCGCTCTCCAAGTGCCTTTGTACTTATATCTGAATTTGTGTGAAAAGGGGGTCGATCTTTTTTAGACAGAAAATAGTGTTTACTAACTAAAGCAGCAGGGAGTTTAGCCAGGTTATTACCAAAAGTTTTGGGAAAGTAATTTGACACAATGTGTGAAATTACCCAGGACAAGAATCAAATCAAAAAGCCACTCACTTTTTATGCTGAGGTGATGTAAAAATGACATAGTATGTTCTCTTCACTTCAGCTGCTGCTTCATGAGTCAGCTGCACTACACCCCAAAAGAACAGTACCAGAAAAGTGGAAAGGCATAAATGTACTTATTAGGGCTCCTTTCCCCTTTACTTGACAGAGGAAACATGAGCTGACCATACTGAGCCGAAAGAACTGGACTGCTTAGTAGAAACTGCTTTATGGGAGGCTCAAAAGAGGAAAAGCAACCACTGCTTAGCATGATAATTTGACAATTTTTCAGTGAATATGGCCACAGTTTGTTTTGAAGATACTTTTAGCAACACAAAGTACACACAGCAAAATCTGCTGATGGAGACTTAGTGGATGTTTGAATGATAAATGGCAGGAACGTCATCAGTATTACCCAAACATGACAGCCTTACGTACCCATTTACACACCAAACTAGGACCAACTAAGGTCACCCTGCCATGTGACAGCTCAAACCCTCAACTTTCCAAATACTAACAGAGCTGGACTACACCAAAGAAGCCCTGTGAGAACATTGAGGTTACCTGATGTTTCAGGTGTATACATATGGGCTTTTGTTGTCAAATTCTGTGAAGTACCAGAGGGACCTGGTTAAACACAATTCAGGATGTCTCAGGATCAGAGGACAACAGCAGCTGATGATGGTTAGTCTGCAGTCTGTGGCACTAGTATTGCAGATCCATCTTGCTATGATGATCATATACTAGTCTGGACCCAAATAAACATTTTAAAAACTCTAAAGACAAACCAGAGTATCATCAGGGTAAGTAATGGGCTCATACTGGTAGTTTGTTGGGTATGAGACATCCATGTTTTTAATGATAAGTTAATAATTATATTTGTTCAGTGTGGATATTCATTAAGCAACATGATGGACAGCATCATTTTGACATTCAGCCAAAATGGCGCAGAGAGTGAAGTCACATGTAAATGATCAAAATTGTTGGCATAGTCAAATACATTGTAAAAATAATTATGTCATCAAGCTGATATATTACATTTTTATTATGATGGGGTGTCTTATTTGTTTGTCTACTTCATCACACAAGAAAAATCTGCCACACTGCTCATGACCTTCTGTGTTTAAAATATTTGATGTAGAAGCAGAACATAGTTCAAGATGGGAATAGCAGTTAAATACCAAGTACAGCTGAGGATGACTATGAAATAACTAAGGGGATACATGTAATTTTCATATATTCCTGTTTTCAGGCACCCTGTTGTCATGTTAAGGATCAAACCCAACAACCATGTAACATTTTAGTCACAAATAATGGGCCTCATGCAAGAACCGTTCATAAGAACAAATATGTTCGAAAGTGTTGCATACAAATGATTTAGGAGAATTTTTCGCATTTAGCATTTTTTTCGTATTTAGAATTTTCTTTTAAGTACAAACACAAATTACGAGTGGTCCAGACTTGTCGTAAAAATCACGATAACTTAGTCTGCTCTTTCCAAATCAAGTTTCTTACATACTGATCATACATTTAACTAATTTCAAGCCTTTTTAATGAAAAATAGCATAAAACAAAATAAATCTGAGGATCTCAAACCAGAGAATACATTAAAATCTATTAACTGAAGGTTTATTAGACTGGCCAATATAAAACATTAAATGAGAGAGTAACCAGCTGTGTCATGGCTGAGCTTCTTTTGGATGCCCCGGCACGCCAGGCACTTAAAAGAGAGCGTGTGTTTGGAGCCATCTTTATGAATGAACACTCCTGTTTTATGGTGTGGGAAACGTATCCTTATATGGTATTCTTGGGGTGTTACTTATGCAAATATGCTATCCTTTTGCATGCGCACTCAAGTATGCACAGGTGGCAATCATCATTTTTCCGTGGGCCATTTAGACGCAACATAAGAAAAAAGGTAGGAAATATTTAGGATGAGAATATAAAAATGTTCTTGCATGAGGCCCAATGTCCTGTTAACAGGCCCACAGAAAAAATCACAAGACTTCACTCAAGCTTCACATAGTCTGTAAAAACGTGTTCATGATGACTGTGAACATTTCACTTTGCAGAGACTGGGGATCTTTCCAGACCTGTGGAGGTAGAGGATGGGCTGTATGAACCCTGTTGTCAGAGTAACATTTAACAAAGAACTGTAAATACGATAAAATTCAAAACTTGGAAGGCAGTATTGCAGAGGAACAGCAGTCATATACAAAATAAAACTGATAGTCATGAAAGTGGTGATGATTAAAATGGTTTTAAAGGCCTTTCTCTTCATTGAGTTGTTCGTCCCTTTTGCCTTGTCTCCATCTCCTGGCCCGGGACGTTTCAGAGCCTGGAGGACTGAGAGGCAGCAGAAAAACATCACACAGAAGAACAAGAAATTCTGAATGAAGTAACCATAGAGATACAAAAATTCCATAACAGTGTAAGCCTGGTACATGCAAGAAAGCAAAATGAAAAACCAGAGGACACAGCAACATGCCACTCTGTATCTGAGGGGTTTGAACCGCAGATATAACACCGGGTGGATGACCCCCATGTAGTACTCCACACAGATGCAGCACTGGAAGAGATAGAGAAAGTCAAGAAAGAAGGAGAAGATCATTTTATGGTCGTTAAATACAAATATATATAAAAGTAGAAGCCATATGCCACAGAGAGCAAGCAAGAGTTCGGACAAAGCCAGGTTAAGAGAAAAGAAGTCAGTCGCCATGGTCTCTCTAGAAGCTCCCAATATCAGCCAGATGATGTGGCCATTCAGGGTAACACTGAGGATCATGTTGGTCACAGATGACACCACTCCCAGTGTAAAGGATTACACAGCAGCATGGTTGGCTGATGAAGAACTTTCTGGAATGGCCATGTCCATTTTGTGGCCCTAAACGAGAGCAAAGAAAGTTTAATGTCTCATTGATTATTTGGAAACAGTCACTGAAGATGAAAATTCAAACCCATGGATTTTATTGATTTAAGACGAGATCAACCTCCATATATATGACAGACTCTTTCATTATTGAGTTCCAAATAGAGTCTTTTTCCACAGTTTTAGTGGGAACTTCTGTGCAATCAATCTTTGAATTGCATAAATCTAAAATATGTTCAATGGGATTTGATTTCAAACTTAAACTTGACCAGTCCATAATTCCCAGTACTCCAGAGTCCTTTATCTCGGTCCAATGACCTCTGCACAGCGTTTAAGTCTGCTTGGAGTCTTTCTCTTGTTGGTATTTGAACCCTCGACCAATACTGTTAGTAATTTTGGCTGTAAGTGTAAACAGGGACAAGTTTGATAAAGGTTTAGTTTTTAGTTTAGTTTCGACAACTTTATCCCAAACATCAATTCTGTTTTTGCAGTCCACCCAGACTATACAAACATCTACAAACAGCAAGCAGAGACAAAAATAAATGAAATATAAATAAAATGAAAGTAAGTACATGCCAGAGTTGCTCATCGATACACATCGGCCCTCGACAGACCCTTCCATAACCAGGGTCAGGCAGATTGCAAAACACATTAACAGTTAGTGGCAGGTCAAACAGAACATGTAGATACTCATTAAAGATCCCATACATTCACTGCAAAAAAGGATTTCTAAGAAAGAAAAAAAAGCTTGTTTCTAGAAATTTGTTCTTATATTTTACCTAAAAAGAAAAATGATCTTGACAAGCAAGATGTGTGTTAGAAAAAAAATCTTATTTCAAGAGAATACGTCTAACAAAATCTTAATAAGAAAGTACAGCTAAAATTAAGCAAGTTTTGCTGGTAACAAGCCACAACAGTGGTTTGAATGAGGTCCCAACAGAAGAACAAGATTATTTTACTTATTTTAAGATTAAGATCAGTTACACAATTTCTAAGTTTAAGAAATCACACAAATATAAGTTAAATTCATCTGCTTTATTTACCATACAAACATTGTTTACAGAACCCTGAGGAAAAATCTTTACAACACCCATACAACATGATAAATGTCTCTTTTTGTGCAAACCACAAATAGTCCATGAGCACATTATTTGAAAATATACTTTAAGGCTGCCCATTAATACAGATGTGAATGACAGCACCGTGTACTTTTTATGATGAACTGGATGAGGCTTTGTACAGTCCAATAACACCACCCAAGTAATACTTTGCAGTGACATATGTCATGTCCTTTTGGGTAAAACTGTAAAATGGATTGAAGTCCACGAGGTTATCAGCAGATATAAGTTCTGTTGCTTGTGCCAGATTCGATGATCAAATTCTGGTAAATCATTAGAATTGACAGCACTAAGAACTAATGACTTCTCTCGTATGTATTTATTGCCATTTAGATTTACCCATTTAACAGATACTGCATGGTTAATGTCATCGTTTCCAAGGAATGCCCTCATCTTTTCTTTCAAGTAAGACATGTTGCTTACTTCTGATGTTGGTCCCAAAGTACACTCATTAGAAAAAATTGGGTGTTCAAAACTATTTACATTATGACAACATTCATACATTTGATTATGCCTTATTAACGACTTGCAGACATTTTTAAAATTAATTTTTGAAGCCCATTGTTTGAAAAAGCAGTGTTTTGATTCAAACCTCATACACATGTGACGAACCATTAGTCCCAGTAGTCTAATTTGGGATGGAATATGAATCAAATAATGTTGTTTGGTGTTATATTGTTGTCTGGAAAAATCGTCTTCACATGTTTTAAATGCTGTTCTATTAGAGTTTTCAACTTGTTAATTGTCTGTACACCAATTACAGGGGCAAACAATATTTGAACAATCTCTATGAGTTCAAGAATAAGTGTATGGCATTCAGTGCCTTTAACTCTGTCAATGAGAAATGGCAGAATCTTAAGTAGAACAATCATTTGCCCCGAGGACTGCTTCAACTTGTTATCACTGGAAGCCAATGTGCTGTAAGCAATGAAGCTTGGTTTATCTCTGACATCAAGTGGAGAGTACGGGAATCCAGCTAATGCAGAATTGAGGACATCTAAAGGTGCGTTCACACCGCAAGCGACCCAGCTACCAAAGTCGCGTCGCCCACAGATGTAGCGTCGCGCGTCCATAAATACCTGTTTGGTCGCCATTGGCGTCGGCCGTCGGTCGGTGACGTCACGTCCACTCGAGTTTTACCGCGATCGTATCATATATCATATAATAGGATGTATAAGCGGACATTATTCCAGCTGTATCCTTTTCACTCACTTATCAGACACAAAACTCTGCAGCTGATGATGCAGCAGCATTATCTGTAAGTTTACTGCGGTCCGTCTGCAAATGTCCTCACTGAGATTAGTTCCGCCTAGAAGGAAGTCATCCGCCCTGTAGTCCGGATGAATAACTGCACCGTCACACGTACACACACCTCTGATTGGCTGATGCCACACAGCCACACACGACATCGCCTGAATAGATCAACTTTTTTTTAACTTTGACATCGCGCGACGAGTGAAGTGGTCGTCTTGTCGCCGGCTGTCGCATCGCGGGAGGGTTAGCCCCGCCCCATCGCAGCTGTACATTGACTTTGAACGGAGACTGATCGCCGAGGTAGTACAGGTAGCGTCCGGTGTGAACGTCTAGATGTCCCAAAAGAATTAACTGTTTCATAACACACTTTATTTCTAATGGAGCAATCCCTTCAAGAATTATATGCATCACATCTTGTGGTGTTTGTTTGGTCAAGTTAAAGGCAGGGAGTTCTACCAGTTTGCTTCTTCTATTTATACCATATGTTGTTTTTAAGCTGTTTTTGAGATACTCTGTACTAGCCTTTTCGATGTCTCTACATTGTCGGACATGTCTCTCTATTGTTCTTTCCTCAAAGTTCTCCTCATCAAAATTGATTTGCATGTCCTCAAATGAACATTCACAATGCCGACATTTACTATAGGCAAAACCAACACCCTCTTTGAATCCACAAAGCTCGTGCTGAGCCAAAGTGTCTCCACATATTGAAACTAATGCTCCAAATATTTCACATTCACCATCCCCGGTATGAATATTGACCCCATCATATAGCATTACTAAGTCCTCATGCAACCTTTCTAAGATTCCATCAACACCACTTTCAGAGAGCTCACTCTTCTTTGCAATTGCAAGAAGACGAATTGCAGCTAGTTTAGATAGATATTTAGGATTAATGTTTCCCAAAGTATAATAAAACATCAGCAACTTATTTTTGGAGGCATGAGATCCAAGTGGATTGCAAATTTCAATTTCATCAGAGTAAAGGATTATCTGTAAAGCAGATGGCTGAACAGAAAATAAAGGGTGTGACTTCATAAGTTCCTCATCTGTGTTGTCATATAAATACGCACCGCTGTATTTATGTGGCTCATCTATCATTGCCAAAACTTTGGGATGGGACAACAACTGTTCCAAACTTTTAATGAGTGGTATATAGTGAAAACATTTGGGCACTGTGGCAAGGACTCTCTTTCTCCCTTTTTTCACCATGCATGCTTTATACCCTACAGAAACATCTTCTGACTCCACAAAATTGAAACTTTCCTTAATTATGTTGTCCTGTTTGTATGTGGTTGAAACAGAGGCAAATGTGTCTTCAATCTGGTCAAATACTGCCATGACTTCTTTTTCAAGTTCACCTCCTTGTTGCTGTTGCTGAAAGACATTTTGTAGACGACTTCTCAGATTTGTCACCAGCAGAGCTTGGTACTGCTGCATTGCTGCCAAGACATCATTCACACCACTCTGAGAAAAAAAAGGCAATGAAAGCAAATTACACCACATTGGATCACAGAAAAAAATATCAAGTTTGTAGTGTGCTTTCTATAGGGCTGGGCAATGGGCCTACTTTTTTATAAAGATTAATAAAAAATGATAAACTGTCAAGGAACCTTATTTAACAAATAAATGATTGAAAGATGATACTTTAAGTGATGCGCTTATCTAAATTGTTGCTGAGCATATAACTGTAAGCGTAATTACATAATAATGGTAACATCAATGATAAATGTCAGGTGTATCACTAAATAGGAAACCAAGTGAAGACAGAACATGCAATAAGAAACAAGGAATATGAGGGTTACATGTCACATTTATGTTCATGCAGACTCCCAAACAGAAACAAAATGTAAGAAAAAAAGATGAATCTGCAACACTGACAAATTGCAGATATCACATCTATTCTATTGTTGAATTCAAGAAAATAAATAAAGACAGCAATGTGTCACAATAATAATGATCTTAAATAAATACAAACCTGTGAAAGATGGTGTTTTTCTCTTGCAGTTAACATAATGGCAGTTGCTTGTCTGGTCAGAACATTGTGGCAGGAGTCATCCTGAAAATACATAGATCAATGAAAACACATTAGTGTAAATACTGCATATTACTGTATTAGGGAAAGTGAACGGTAGACTTACCTCAGATTGGTTAGAAAGGGCGCCTTTTGCAGGTTCGTTTGGACAGGCCGCTGGAATGTTCTGTGGATTTGCTGTAATCTGGGACAATGAAGGGTGCCTTGGTGATGTATGGAGTCCATGGTCAAATCCAGTAAACAATGTAACATCATGAAAAGAACCAAAATGTTCTGCATCAACATCTTCCTGATGGTGTTGCACAGTGTTATCCTCCACCACTGTATCTTCCACTGGCTGCACTGTCATCTCCACTGCGTCATCCCTCATTGGTTGGTCTCTGTTCTCTGCTGTTGCATTCTCTGTTGGCTGGCCTCTGTTTTCAAGCATTGCAGCTGTTGGCCTGTATTCCCACATGTTGCTGGTGCTTCTGTCTGCCACTGACATGGGTTCCCTTCTTGAGGAACTGCAACAAAGATAAGTTAATTTATTGTTAGATGAGAGTCATTTAAAAACTATTTTCATACTGCAGAAAAAAATAAAATAAACTAGAATATCAAACAAAACCTGTTTCCATTTTATCTGGTAAGATCAACATTTGCAAATCAACCAAATCCCTATCCTCTAACCTAGCATCTTTATTTCATTGGACTGGATTTAGAGATTCAAATGAGAAATTACTCTTTATGCCTTTTTATTACAATTACAAGCTAATGTTTTATTAATGCAAAATAAATTAATCACATATATTTGGAACTTAATACTGCATGGCAGTCTTGCAATTTTACATCAAGTCAGTGCACCAGTCACAAAAGCTGGCGCACCTAACGCATTGCATTAAGATGCTGTAATTCTCACATGCAGAAAAACTACAAATGTGCAGTGTCTTTTGTGTTTAACTGTAACTAATTTCTAGTTTTGCTTTATGGTTTTAGACAAGTGAAATAAATCAATCAGTTTTGTTATCTAAAAATTAGCTGTTGTAGCATTTAAAACTCTCTCTGTATTTTATCAGTTTAGAAAAGTCTGGACCTTTATTAAAACTTTATACTTTTGTGTATTTACCTAATAAATATTTTGTTGTACTGAAAGTAGTGGTTCTTATACTTTTCAAGTAACGGTTGACAAATATATATATTAATTTCATTCAGTATTGTGGTGGATTAGGATGATTTAACAAAACCTTTTTTATTCTGAAAATAAGTGGATTTCATGAACCATTTTTTTTTTTTCAAATCAACATAAATAAACCACTTATATAAATTATTCATGAATAAATAATTACTTGTTTTAAATATTAAAAAATAATAGTTATCTGACATATTTATTAGAGAAATCCTTAGTTGAAGCCTTACCCTCTCGATGTTGAAGTCCTTGTCCCCCGAGATCTGATGTTGTTTCCATGGTCAAGGTGTTCAGAGTGTCTTCTATGAATGTGGTACCACAGTGAGTTGTAAACTCGATACTCTTCATCACAGCCATCAATTCCACAGACTACATGGAAATCGGGACTACTGCTATGTGCAGAATTAATGTGACTCAGTAAAGACTTTAGGGTCAGAGCCACAAAAACAAAGCAGATAACGCAGCGCCAAATCATTTTTGTGTCTGATTATTGTTCCCCGCTAGACCGCCTGTTTCTCTGCTCATGAACCGCGTTTTTCCCATGAACCTCGTCGTTCACCTGAACCCAGAGTGAATGGTTTAGTCCACAAGGGGCTACGTAAAAATACTCTTCAGAATTTACTAACTTATAACAGCAACGATGCATGCATTATCTGTAGAAAAGTATATATAATTAAACAAATATCAATTATGTAATGTTGTATGTTTTTTGGGAAAAAGGAAAATTAACCCCCCGCCTTCCTGTAGAGATAGTAATCCGGTGTGCTTTTAATGGGCTGCTGGGAGGGCAGACCGTTGAAAGCGGAGGAGCAAAAGCGTCATTACCAGTCCCTCCCTCCCTTCTCTCCCCCTTTTTCTCTCTCTTCACCTGTCTCCCTGCCTCCTCCCTTCCTCCGAGCTATGGATAAACTGGATGAAATTACGACTGCTACACTAAAAAGGTATGTTGCTATCCTCTTCTTTCTCCCCTTTCTCTCTAATACCATTATGTGCTCCTTCCTCCCCCCCTCCTAACTCACACTTAATTAGATCTTAACCTGTCTCCTGCCTCCTCCTTCCTCCTCCCTCTGTCTCGCGACGCCCAGCTGGTCACCCGGTAAATCCTGGCCTGGCAGTCATTAACTCGCGTGGGCATGTGAGTGATGGCGGTAGCCCTGTGCTCCTGCCTCCCTCCCCTTCCTCTTTCCTTCTCTCTCCCCTTTCTCTCTTCATCTGTCTCCCTGCCTCCCTCCCTTCCTCCCTCCTCTTCTCTCTCCCCTTTTCTCTCTTCTTCTCTTCTCTTCTGGAATTTCTTCTGGAATTTCCCCCTGTGGGACTAGTAAAGGTTTATCTTATCTTATCTTATCTGTCCCCCTTTCTCTTATATTTCTAGTTAAAAAACTAGAAAAAATAAACAACATGAAAAGTTTTTTGTTTATTTAATTAAGGATACTTAAACTATGATTTTTAAACTTGTACTATTTCTTGGGTTAAATGTACTGAATTTAACACATAGAAAAGCTGCATGTGTTGTATTTATTTTCTCTGGTTAATACATCCCTCAGAATTTATACTTCTCTGTTACAGAAGCAAATATTGGGGAAGACCTACTGCCAACATTTTCGCCGAGATGACATCAAAGACCTACTCCCTGGTCCAGAAAATTTCCTGAGGCGTCGGGCTCTATGGCTTTTGGTGAATCAACATGAAAATGTAATTTTTCATCTGCCGTCATTTTGTGTAACAAAGGTACAGAGCCCCAGACATGACATGGTAAAAAAAAAAAAATTATCTTGTGTGCATGAAATACTAATTTGTTCCCACGAGGTATTAATTTGTTTCTGCGAAGTATTCATCATTCCTGAACAGTTGAATATGGTAGGGTACAGAGTTAGAGGTGCTGAACTATTCAACATGATGGACAGGGAAACACTGATCGAGTTTTGCTTTGGGCTGGGGATGAGTTATAAAGAGATTCTGAAAAGCCTGGCAGTGCATGGATTTATTATCAGAGACAAGACATCCCATAGGCTACTACAGTAGCCGTCTCTCAATTTCGCATGGTCAAGCCAGCCGCTCCAACATTTAAGTGTGCTCTTATTACAGACTTTATGGCAAGCACACAGAAATAAGTGGAAAAGTCAGCGCTAACTTGCAAGAGTGTGAACTTCCGGTTTTCAAATTACAAGGTGCTGTGAAATACAAAAAGATTTTATTCTAAAAAATATGACAACTACGTTAAAATATAATGTTCATATTCACAGGAAAGAATACTTTAAAATTCATAAAATATATGAAATGTGTCCAAATGCAATAAAAAGTGGTGTGTGTCAAAGAGCAATATTAGATCTACCATTCTGTCTTAATTTTGAGCTAACAGATCACGTGGCTTTGGACATATTGAGCTAAATGCTCATATTTACAGTATAAAATACATTAGACATTCATAAAAAATATGAAATGTTTTATGAATCTTAATGTATTTTATAATGTAAATATGAGCATTATTGGTTAAATCCCAGGTCATCTGTCTTGTTGGCTCAAAATCAGTGCAGGACAGTAGATCTAAGCCTCAATGAGACAAACCACTTTTTATTGCATCTGGACACATTTAATATATTTTTAATGGTTTTAATGTTTTCTATACTGTCTGTATAGACAGTTCACAGACAGTATATGTATACTGTCATATATACAGTTTACAGTATACATACAGCATACTGTATGTATACTGTATGCATACATACAGTATACATACTGTATACTGTATGTATACTGTATAGTTATAGTTAATATGTATAGTATAGTTATAGTTAATATGGAAATATTAACTTTATATTTTAATGTAGTTCTCATATTTTTTGTTGAATAAAATCTTTTTGTATTTCACAACCACTTTTTATTTTGAAAACCAGAAGTTCACACACGCTCTTATAAGTTAGTGCTGACTTTCCCACTTGTTTCTGTGCGCTTGCCATAAAGTCTGACCACACGAAATCGAGAGATGGCTGACGTGACTGTAGTGCCTCTGTACTCTACCGTACAAGTGGCGATTGCTCTAAGACTGCAAGGGAAGCTCAGCTTCCCCTAAACTGTCCCCAGAAAAGTGATTTGACACTTTACGAAGTGGCCGTACAGTACTGTAGCTTCCAGGAGTGATGAACAATTCACTGGAATTAATTAGTATTTCGAGGGAACAAATTAATATCACGAGGGAACGAATTAGTATTTCGTGCACACGTTATATCTATATTGTGGCCACAATTTATTTATTTTTCCCCCATGTCATGTCTGGGGCTTCATACCAAGTTTTTATCACTACAGTAAAATATATATTATGGTGATGTTATCCTAGTGATGGGAACCAAAAAAACAGTTCTTTTAAGGAACCATATTGGCACAGTATTGCTTTTGAGCAAATGGCCCTCTTATCTATATTTTCAATGAGTGTCCATCCCTGAGGACTCCATTCAAAGCTTTGACATGACCCAGAGCCTAATTAAAATAAGATGTTCTCTTCATATTGTTTTAGTAGTTCTGCACAGAGAGGACTTGATGTTAGACAACTTACTTTGGACAATAGGGGTAATCACTTTTATATTTTGTTTGGCCTTAATATATACTCTGTGAATGAGGCTAAATTATTAAGAAAAGTAAGAAGTATGGTTGGATTTTTCTAAAATTATTTAAATCAGATTTTGAATTGATACAATACTAACAAATCTTGTTTAAATGAAGGACATTTTGACAACAGCTTCATATTTAGCAGATGTTCCAGCGTAATAAACCTGACCTTCTCTTGTTTATGCATTAACATATACAAATATAAATAAATATTAATCATACAGGATGAATAATTTTAGTTGTGTTGCACATGAATGCACTCTTTCGTTTTATTCTTCACGATTAGCTTTTGAAGCTGTTTTATTGTATTTTAGGAGGACACAACCGAGAAACTGCCATCAACCACTGGAGGAAGTGAACTTTCCATGGACATTTCAAAGTTTGTGACCATGTCCAACCCTCAATAAATAGGGCTCTAATTTCGTGGCGCAGCGCAGGGGGTGCAAGCCTGGCGCACCGCGCGCAGTGTTAATTTCGTGCGGCACACCGCCGTGCGCTGCCAATTTGACAATTTGGTAGACCGTCTGCGCAGAGATGGGTGTGACGGCGCACCAGGGGGAGTTGAAGGCGCACCTGGGGGAGGTGTCGACAGATTCGAGTGGCGCAGTGACAATTTCGTGCCAAAAAACTGTGCGGAAGGTGCGCTGAAAGCTCGCCAGCTCCAACCTGGTCTATCTTTGGCGCAGGGCGGAGCGCACCCTCCTCAGCTGTAATTTGGTGACAAGCGCACATGTGCGCACGCCTCAGAGGCAGGTTTCCAAAGTGTCAGGCACATTTTAATGCAATAACCAATCACAGCAATCACTATTTAATGTAACCATCTGAACCAGCATATACATTTATATCTATATTAATTGTCCCGTCACATCTGATGTCGGATTAAAGCCGTTCGTCATCATGGAAACTTAACCTGACAGCAGCTGGAAGCTTGATGCACATCTTACAAGTCAACAATAAACAGCCTTAACATCTGATACTGAGTAAATATCTGGCTTCTCTCATTTCATTAAATTCAAAGAAAAAAAGGGGAAAAAAGACGAAGAAAAAGGAGAGAAAATAAATGTCTGTCACTCAGGATTTACCCGTGATTTCCCATATTCCTCTATTTTAGTCTTTATTTTTAACGTGATCTAAAAAGATGGAGTACATCATTGCAAGGAGGATGAGGAGGAGACACCGGGAGAGTATACAGTTTATCACTAAAGGCTCTGCTATATTGGCGATGATAAACCAGGAGTGCAGGTGGATCACAAGTATTATGAATGGATAAGCCAGCGGTAGTGAAACTGTCTCTTATTTTTTTTACTATTAATGACAAAGGAACAGATTACATCTGTCCCGGGAGCTGGCCCACGCAGTGACGCGCCCCGCTGTCCATTCTCCTGCTGAAGGGACAGCGTCTCCACTGCTGGGTCTTTCCAGCACACTATTTCCGCGGTGGCGGGGATAATTCAGACCAATCAGACGCTGCGCCTCGGCCGCAGCACATTTAAAGGCGAGGAGAGGCGCTCATTTGATTGGTGAAGACAGCGGTCGGCTGTGTTAATCCCACTCACGTCTATTCTCCTCCTACTCTGACATTTGCGTGGAGAGGCAGAGATGTGGGCATGGACGCGCTCCTCTGCGCCCCTGTGCGCCATGAGTGCGCCTCTCTTGGCACTGCAGGAAACTTGCAAAGCGCGCAGGTCACACCCAGTTCGCACGGCGAAGGCCGGCGCAGGCAGGTGTGCCTGCGCTTGCGCCTGGTCTACGAAATTAGAGCCCAGTGACTCGACCACTGCTTTTTCTTGTTCTCTGTAGCCACGCCATGAACACCAATGTTGCAGTCACTTTTGGGTTGGACATTTCCTATATGTTCTCAATCACATTATCATCACTGTCCACATTGATCAACATGATCCTTGGAGTCCCCCTGAATGGCTCATGAACAGGTAAACTGAAACAGTTTTGGACAAAGCTAGATTTGTTCTTTAAGGCAGGTCAAAAATGGACCAAGGACCAAATTATGGCCCTTTTCCACTAGCCCTACTCTACTCTTCTCAACTCTACCCGACTCTACCGTGCTCGACTCTACTCGCCTTGTGCTGCTTTTCCATTAGCCCCAGTCACCTGCCCAATGGGGTGCAGTGTCGCTTTAAACACAGAGCAGCTCTGTGTTGACGTCATTTTGAGCGAGACACGACAATCAGTGGCTTTTTGTCACAAACTGAGTAAAAAAGGAAAGCAGAAGAAGTCTGCAGGTGGTAAGAAGAAATACCCCTTGAGAAGCACGGGAGTTTTGGAAGCTATACAACAGAATGAAGCCGAGGACGAGAGCAATTGAGCTGCAAAGAAAAGATGTATGAGGGTAAGCTAATGGTAGCTACCGCTAGCATGCTAGGTCGTCACGCTCATGACTCATCGATGATGATATTGTCTGACCAATCAGTAGCCGGCAGTCGGCAATCTCATCTTTTAGTATCGACTCAGTTAGCTTGGAACCAGAGCGGAGTAGGTACTAAAACTAGCTTGTTTCAGGAGGTACCAGGCTAGTGGAAACACGCCGAGTAGAGTAGAGCCAAGGCGTGCTAGTGGAAAAGGGCCATTACTATAATTTGGTTGTGATCTGAATCTGCATGTGGATCATGGATTTTTTCAAAGGTTTTGTGAACAGTAAGAGATTGGGCAGTTTTGCATATTTTTACTAATAACTCAGCAAGTCCTTCATGAATTTGGATTAAATGTCTGGGCTAAGATCTGTATTCTTGCATAATTTCTAGCTGTGCATGTACTTTCATAACACTGTCAAAGGAACTGCTTCAGATTAAGACAGATGTCAAAAATCAAAAGGTATTTCAGTGGTAAGATGGCTGCTTGACAAGACCAAAGTTGTTGAGCTTAAACTTACAATTTGTAACTTTTCCATTTTGTTGGAATTGTTGTAAAACCTGATTAATCACCTATACAATGAGATGTGACTTGTAAGGATTGTGCATTTCTTGAATAAGTGACCCAGCTAAACATGTGAGTAGTGTCCCTAAAAATGGGCCAAATCCCCTTCAACTGGAAGCTGGTGTCCTGATGTGCACAGTGGCAACATTATTAAAAGTCAGCCCTGGGACCATTTCCAAACTTAGGACTAAGTTCTGTGAGACTGCTGAAGTCAAAGGCTGCGGTCGAATAGTCACTTTTGCTTAGGAAGGTTCCAAACGGAGTGAAATGTCAAGAAGTAATTCGTGGTAAGAGTTGTTTGAATAGTTTAAATGCTTAGGAAAGGTGGCTCAATGCTTCCTTTATTATCTTCTTTAGAATAGGATACACTGGACCATCTTTTACAAAAGGAGAGAATATTCTGTCCAATGATTCTCTGCAGCAACAGCTTTTACAAATGGCTCGATGCCGACTGCTTCTGAACTCAACTGAATAATGACCAACAAATCTCACAGACCATGTGAGTTACCTCTGCTGTTCATCCTTTCTAAAGTTTACCAAAACCTGCCTTAACTTTCCAGTAGTCTGATTCTCTGAAGAGAGCAGGATATGAGACATTTGATGTTGATTCTGTTTAAACATGGTTGAATATTAATAATGTGTACACCATTAGATTGTGGTCTTCACAGTTTGTGCCTTTTTCATTCAGTTTCCATTTATTTTCATGCACTGATTGGTGTTCATGTTGATAATGAGTAGATACATTCATTTAAATCCTCATTTCCAACACTGGTTATGAAGATGTAATGTTTACCAAGTTATTATGTTCAATGTTGTCTGAAAGGAACAACATTCAATAAATCAATCAAAACTTTATTTATTTATACAGCACTTTTCCTACAACATGTGTAACCCAAACATTGTCATGATACATGATGCGTCTTTTGTAGTCCACCTTCAGAAAACTGTAGTGTCAACACAGCAGTAACATCCGCCATCACATGAAGACATAGTGCAGTGAAAGTGTAGTCGGATTCTCTCCGCACGGCAATTTTCCTTTCCGAAGACCTTCTGAATTCTCCTTTCTTTAACCTCATGACATTTTCCATCAAGGTTAAGGAAAAGTAGATAGGAAAGGACTTAGGAGGTGACTATTTGACCGCAGCCAAAGACAGACTACAAAGGGGGCATCCTAGATGACACTGCAAGAAATCCAGTTGATGACCCTTGCATCACAGGAACAGTAGGCTTTCGTCTAATGTAAGATGATGCTTTGGCACTTTTATAAGATATATTTTGATACATATGCACTGACCTTGCTAGCCTGAGCAAAAGGGCTTAACCTGCAGATGAAACAATGGTACAACAAGGGAACAAGCAGTTATGGCACCATAAATATGATGAGGGAGAAGACTTTTATCTTGTTCATAGAGAAACTCTTTCACACTTAAACAAATAAAAGGGCATGTAAAACCCATCAAAGCCTAAAATGGATTATTTAAATGCTGCATGTAAATAGATCCGCAGGGAGTGATTTGGACTCAGAGCCCAGTGACCAAACTGATTAAGTTCTGCTGCATTAAATATTTGAATACATACATGAGTTTGCTATGTGAACTCATTCGTAACCCTTGAAAAAACATGTTATGCTTCTCATGTCAGCCTGTTGTTGGATTGTTGTTTGAGTGTATTTGAATGTGTCAACAATAAAGTGAATATGAAGAGAATACCAAGCTCTCTGTGTCAGACTGAACTTTATCTTCAAGGCTGCATCACCAGGACTCCAGAAAACTGATCAACAATAACTTGAGCATGTGAGTTAAAATAATAGCCTAAACTAAATAGAAGATTTTGATAACAACAGAGTTAACCCTCTAAGAAGTTTGAAGGTGTATTTCAATGTCGTCAGAAATAATGACATCCACCTACTGCCAACTGTTTGGTTAGAAAGGAAGGATAGCACATAAAGTGATGCTGTGTAGAGATTTTGCAGCCTTCTGATGTCAGCAGTTTTACAACAGTTTTCTGTTGTAAAATTACAGCAATCTGAGTCGTGTGGTTTTCTTGGGCTGTTGAAATTTAGTGCCACGTCATATCTGTTGAATACAAACCTCAAAATAAGAAAATAATAAATCAAATGATTTATTATATTCTTATTTTTCAGAAAACGGTACTCTTGGTTAACTTTTCAAGTTGGCTTTATAAACTATAAACAATTCAAAGTTTTAACTAGTTGCGTGATAATCTTCAATTGACAGTGTTTTCACTGGCAAGGACCACACCACAAATGTATACGTTTGAAGGTTTACTGAAGGTTCAGGAATATGAGGAATGACAGTGATGAACATGTGACATGAGATTTGTTGAGAGGTGAGCCGTTAGGAAGGACGTCATAAGCCAGGCAGGGGGAGACTCAGTGTGGGGGTACCGTCTCATCGTGTTCTTGACCCCCACCTAGGATAAGGTGAGCGAGGAGCTGAGTGGAGAAAGAAAAGGGCATGATTAAGATTGATGGGTGGGAGGGTGGGTTGAAGAGTTACAGACAAACTGAGCGATGAGGCATGGCTGAGTATGAGTAGGCTTGTCAGCTGATTGGAGGTGTGGTTTGTGGCGAGGTCCAACTCCCGAACCTAAGTTAATACATTAACTTCATTTCTTTACACTGTATCTGGGAGTATTTTATGAACTGGAGTGCACAAGGATAGCGCACAAGAGCCATGCTGTCCCTCAAATCTCTCTCTATAGTTATGAACTTTGAATTAATATTTTTGGCAAATTATCTTATGTTCAACAGTAGATGAGTGCTGCTCTGTTGTCCTCTTCTTGTTCACAGTCATAAAAATGAACACAACCATTGTGGAGGATTACTCATCATTCAGCTTCAGCCTCCTTAGATTCTTAACATTCGTGAAGGTGACGTCCATGACCAACATGATCCTCAGTGTCCCCCTGAATGGTTACGTCATCTGGCTGATTTTAGGAGCTTCCAGAGAGAAGATGGCCTTGGACTTCTTTTCCCTTAACCTGGCTTTGTCCGAGTTCTTGTTTGCTCTGTCTGGTGTATGGTTTCTGCTTCCAGCTTATTTACTGTGGCAAATCAGTCAAAAGGTCTTAAATTTCTCTCAGGGCCTTCTCTTCACAGCTTGTCCTCTCTTCCAGTGCTGCATCTGTGTGGAGTACTACATGGGGGTCATCCACCCGGTGTTATATCTGCGGTTCAAACCCCTCAGATACAGGGTGGCTTGTTGCTGTGTCCTCTGGCTTTTCATTTTGCTTTCTTGCATGTACCAGACATACACTGTTTTGGAAGCGTTGTATCTCTATGGTTACTTCATTCAGAATTTCTTGTTCTTCTTTGTGATGCTTTTCTGCTGCCTCTCAGTCCTCCGGGCTCTTAAACGTCCCGGGCCAGGAGATGGAGACAAGACAAAAGGGACAAGCAACTCAATGAAGAGAAAGGCCTTTAAAACCATTTTAATCATCACAACTTTAATGACTACTAATTTCTTTTTGTACGTGACAGCTATTCCTCTGCAGTGCTGCCTTCCAGCACTTGAATTTTACAGCATTCATATTTCTTTGTTAAGTTTTGCTCTGATTGCAGGGTTGATACAGCCCATCCTCTACCTCCACAAGTCTGGGAAGCTCCCCAGTCTCTGCAAAGTGAAATGTACACAGCCATCATGAATGTGTATTTTGTAGACTGAATGGAGCCAGAGTGATGTCTTGTGTTATTTCTGAGGCTCTGTTTACAGGACACCATTTGTGACTTGATAATGTACATTTTTACAGGGTGCCTGAAAACAGGAAGATATGATAATTATATTGATTCTCTTCGATACTTTATAGCCATCCTTAGCTGTAATTGGTCTTTGATTACTATTTATATTTTGTGCAAACTATCTTCTCATTCTGCATTAAATATGTAAAACACAAAAGGTTATGAGCGGTCTGATGTTTCTGATGTGATAAATTAGACAAACAAATAGGACAACCCCCTATGATAATAAAATTTAATACATCAACCTGTTGACTGATTATTTTTACAGTATACTTGACTATGCCAACAATTCTGACCATTAACATGTAACTTCTGTTGCACTTGTGCCACTGGTACAGCCATTTAAAGCACTTACTTCTAGGCCCTGAAGGAGTGGGGAAACAACACAGAGGTTCGACCATGGACAATGTACTACAAGTACAACAGCACTTTACTGAATCAGACACAGATTTAACAATAACAAACAATATTCAAAAAAATATCAGCTGCTCAAAAACTCCTGAAGGTTAAATCAAGATATACAAATACAAGCGTTTTACTCTTTTTTTTTGGCTCTTTCTTTTAGTATTACAGACAGTTTGGTTCAGAGAATCACTTTATTTGAACAGTTTGCCAGGTTAAGCTCTTTCTTCAAAATAAGACTCTTGTTTTTTAAAACCTATCTATGAGTAGTTGTTTTGTTCAGGCTACAGGTTTGTACCTATTTTGGGTTCAGTCTAGGCTTGAGTTAACTCTTTTCCCCTTTACAGGAAAGAAAATAAAACCACAATCGCAACATGAAAATGAATTGAAACACAAACATGAGATGAGATGATCTTTCTATTAAACTCTTCAAGACAGAGATCTCCCAGGAAATGCAAACTTTTTAGGGTCACCATGTGCCCCCTGTATGAACCTTTACAGACTTCCTACTCTCTAAGCCATTTAGGCCAGACACATGATGAAACTGCCAACCAAATGGTGATAGAAGCCATTCCTTTGGAGGACCATCAGATCCCCACAGTCTTAAGGACGATCTTAAAAGACTGTTCTCCTTTGTCTGGAACTGTGATGACCACCACTCATTGCCCATTAAACCGAAAGGAGGAAACCCCCTTCTGTTTTTCCTTTAACCAAGTCTGCCAGGTTGACCTTTCAACCCTCTTATCAGCCCTGGGACATTTGCATTTAGAAAGACAGTCTTTTAACACAGTTTACTACCAAACTCTCTACAAACCCTCAAAACTCATGGT
Organism: Scarus forsteni; assembly: GCA_036419115.1. Classification (NCBI taxonomy): domain Eukaryota; kingdom Metazoa; phylum Chordata; class Actinopteri; order Labriformes; family Labridae; genus Scarus; species Scarus forsteni. The sequence continues at coordinate 2,937,350 of JAZDUH010000316.1, forward strand.
ACATGTCTAGCAATGTGATATTCTGCTGTGTTGTGAAATGTGTATTATTTAGGTCCAACTCCTGTGGTTCTGTCATTTATACTGGAAAAATCTGAGTTTCCGTCACAAGGACTCTCAATTCCTTTCCTAATCATGAAAACTTCCATGGATCAACAGTGCCACCTTGTGGAAGCACGGCAA